>JABXWE010025792.1:0-39232 GCA_014611495.1 Limonius californicus
ACGGAGAGTTGCTATTTTTTAAAGCAAACGAATATACACATATACTGCTAATATGGAAAGTCGTAAAAAATAGTAGCAATTATTTAAACCGCACTCCTTCATCACCAAACGTATAATAATAATATAAACTTTTCCATTAATTTAGAGAAAGATGATCCATTTACTAACACTATACACAATCCAGTAAAAAGTGAGATGGGCTGCCAAGACTGAACATGAGATGGTATATAAAAACCTCACGGCAATAGGGAATATACTAAAGTGACCTTGTTAAACGGAAGAAACGTACTCACACAAAAGTTAATAAGCAAGTATTTAAATGTAATTCGAGCTCGTATAATTTACATGAGATTCAAATCAATAATTTGTTCAATAATGAGGTTTCAGCTTTCTTAATTGTCACTTAAACATTTCTCGTGATCTTCTTCACAAAAACCTGCAGAAGCCGTTTTATTTCTTCTCTTTCGAATAATACGCATTATTGACAATCCCCATATTTCCATTGCATTTATACCGTTTAATAATAAAACTACAACGATAAACTCAAATAACGTGCATTGCCTTCATTCTCTGGTGAAAATCCAACGTAATTAATTATATTAAACGCGCCACTGCAACAACTTGTATTGTATTTGGCCAATTAAATTAGAAAGCTGTGGCGGCCTTAACTGCCAAAATGTATTTGTCGTTCCAATTTTCTTGCAAATAATTAGTGTTAATTAACTTAGTAGATGGCAAAGTGTTGTGGTTTAGAAACTCTTGAGGGTAGCGTCCGTAATTAGGTCATAACAATTTAAATGACTGCTTAATACACGCAATGGAATTTCTGACTTATAAATTCTTAAAGGAAAAAATGTGGCAGGAAGTACTGGGTACATTGTAAATCATTGTTCTACTGTTTAATCAGAGTTTTGATTTTTTTGCTAAACCAATTTTAAACAACAAACGTTCATTATATACCGCGTATCTATAAATCCTTAGAGCTAATCCTCAAGGAAACTTCATGTTAATTTGAGTAATTTATTAAATCCTTTTTCTCTTTATTGGATGAAGAAGCCGTAATAAAGGTAATCACGTACATCTGAATTGTCTGAAATATCGCTATGATTTTTACTATTCAAAGAAAATAAATGGGAATTAGCTTGGAGTTTAAACACCTAATTCAGATCAGCGGGTGAGAAGTGTAATGTGACGTGTAACTCAGATTCTCAAAGCTTCCTGCCCCACGGTCGCTGAGTGATTGTAATTGCTTTTGCATTGAAACACGGACTTATCGCAGCCTTTTCCAACAGATACGTCCATCGTGGGAATACTTGAATAGTTGCAATTAAAAGGTATTAAAAATTATTAATCCGCAGCGGATCTTTTTAAATGGTACTGTAAAAATGCGTTTACGTGCATTGGGTATTTACACATTAATGCCAGAAATAATCTACAAAGACTTAAGCCTTATTTCCGTTACACCTCCAAGTACTATCTATTAGGAAGCATCATTACCATCTAATATATATAATTAAAACTACAACTCGTAGAACTCACATGCTTGTTACATGCCTATCATCCCTCCCATGTGTAATCTTTTCTATGTTGTTTTTATTCTAACGCGATCGACGATCTCTCTCATATCGTACTCGTGTATGGATACACCTTTGCCTTTGTATTTCGAAAATACAAAAACATCCTTAACCCAAGACACATATCTATATATATTATATGAACAGTTTACGCTATTTACTTAGATTTAAAGGTATATCTCTAAACGGATTATTACTTATTTTGTCACAAAGTTGATCAATTTAAAATAACATAAAGTGTATACCGTATTAAAGTTGTTATTTGCATGTGCAGTTTACGTACAAGTGGCGACTACGACTTACTTTTAAAAACAGAGGTGTATTTAAAAGTAAGCCGCACTCGTCACCATTTACAGTTCTGTAACTGAAGTCGAAGAACCCTGTACCAGCAGGTACACCAACTTAACAAGGTAGCAACAGCTTCAAATACGTTATCCAATCGAATTTTAGCAAATACCTCTGTATACAAATTAAAATTTAATTCGCGATGACGATGTTCCAACCTGCTGTCAGGTTAACTGCGAAGCAAACCAAGTAACTGTTAAATAAATTGCAGCGTATTTTTAAAATGAAAAAAAGTATTAAAAAAATATAATCAAATCGCCACGCGATTTAAGAATTACGCTTTCTCCAAAGATGTAAACTTTATCTGCTAAATATTATTAAATTATACTAAAATTATATTCAAAGACGTTTTGCTTTAATTACAGTAGACACTGATTTTAGGTTGTACGTCACGGTAAATTATTATTTAGTGATGTAAGAAAAATATGTTTCAAATCGAAATCGCTTTAGAAATCATGGCATGCAATATGTTTAAACAATACAGCCATAAACAATTTCAAAATGAAAGCTTTGTTTTTATGATGCACACAATATAATACATCTTATGAGGTGTATTGTGTGTTGTCTACCTATTGAAAACAATTTTTAACATAATATTTAGCAGGTTTAGTATCTATTCTTGCATCAAGTTAGCAGTTGTTACAGCACTTTAAATATTTAATTTAATATTAGTCTTTCCAATTGCGTTGTTTGTATACGTTATTTTTCACAAAATACATGTATTTAAGGTATTCCCACACCAACCTGGTAGTTGAAAATTAAATGTAATTTTAGCTTATTTTAATTAACTTTAGCAACCCTTTAAGAATGTTTGCTATATTTTATCTTATTTGTCAATCCTTTTGGCATATCAATTTTGAAAATAATAGAAAATCATTTATTTTCGTTTTAATTATTAAAATATGCCATCTTGGCATTGTAATTATCAATGCCATGTATCAAAAGTTGCATACTTACTAAAATTTGAGGCTCATACTACTAGTAGGGGCACCATATACACAATTTTTCTAAGTTATGGAGAGGCTTAAAAATATTAAATACAAACAAACATGCAATTTTCCATTATATTCAGGGCAAATACAAAATCTTTTACAATTTAGACATTTATTTTGCTTTAAATTCACTTATCAATATATCAGTTATTGGGAAGTGTCGAATTTCTTTAAATTTAGGACTACAATTTCTCAATTTGTCACATTACAAAAGATATACCAACAAGAAAGGACGGATTTAAATTCCCTTAATGACAATAGTGTGTTACCTCATGCTGAGGATGACGTGTGTTACCTCATGTTGAGGATATCTTTAGAAACTTGTATATCATTCACAAAGGCAGAACAGTACAACTTGGAAGTATTGACAGAAGACTCAAATGTTGGTAATCCGCATATGCATACTTACGTAGGAGTAAAAATAACACGCTGGCAAAATCAATGCCAAGATGGAAAATACCAGACAGCAAAAGGAGCTAGAGCATCTGGATATTTAAAAGACATAATTGGCAGAACAGATATATGTCAGTGGAAGCAAAAACCAAAATATATAAAACCATGATGAGGCCGATGAGAACCTAAGCTGCCGAGACACAATCAAGACACCAAAAGGACAAAACAGTTTGTAATCACCATAGAAATGAATACGCTTAAATCGATAACAAGAAAAACGAACCTAGACAGAATACCCAACAAGAAGATAAGACAACAATGCAACATCCAAGACATGACAAGAAACGACGCAAAGAAGAGAACGAACATGTTAACACAGCCAGACCTGAAACGTTAATAAGGAAAATGAGAGACCCCAACCTATCCACCAAACAATCCAACAAACGAGATCGAGGAAGACCACCTAAAGAGACAGAAAGTTACTTATGTACAGCACAGACATTGTTTAATACAAGAAAAAGGCGAAGTATAATAGGTTCCATTACAAGTACATCTAGGCTCACTATGACTAACCCTGTATACTCCATTTGGTCATAATTTACTATATTACTTTACTTTGTATCTGTAATTATTTTCAACTTAAATTTGTCATCACATGAAAATGTTATACTCTACTGTAACTTTGTTGTTTTTGAAGATATCGGAAAATGAAAAACTATTTTATTGACCAGGCTTTTGCTAACAAGGAGTTCCATATTTTTATCAAAAAACCAATGAGATCGCATTACAGAGATATAACTAATAACTTTATATTTTTCTTATGAAACACCCTGTATATTATTTACTGATAATTCGTTTTCTCCTGATTCCATCCACATAAACATATAAACTACTATATTTTATTTTATACGAGATATAGATAATTAAATCATTCAATCTAATTACGAATAATATAGTCATTCACAATTTCTGTAAAATTATATTTTACAGAAATTGCTCAAACTGACTTCTTTGCTTCTCCACACATAAACTATATCTTCTGTGAAGGAGCTCCATCTTGATGCCTTATCAATCCTTGGTTATTATCAACGAACAACAATATAGTTGGATTTATTTAATTACAAATATCTCGTAGTCCAATAAAATATAATAGTTTGGCATTTTTTTATATAAGATCCAAAGCAGGAAAAAATTATGACTTAGAAGATACAATAATATCAAGAGTGTTCCATAAAAAAAAGGAAGTTGATAGCTACATCTCTGTAATGGATCCTCGATTGTTTTATTGATAAAAATATTGAATTCTTTGTTAACAATTAGTCAATAAACATTTGTTAATTTTCCGATATCTTCAAAAACAACAAAGTTACAGTAGGTTCTAACATTTTCATGTGATGACCCTGTACAATTGTGTGATGATCCTTAACAACTGTATATTCGATAACGGTTTTGTAGAAAACGAAAAGAAAAGAAGGATGGCATTGGGGGTTTGTTAGGTCGGTCGTACCACAAAATTTTAAAGATTATAGTAATTCTTAAGTGGTATAAAAATTATACGCGAAAAATATGTAATAGTATATTTTTGAATTCAATTCGCAACTGAATAAGAATACCTGCCCTTCTATATAAATGTAAATAGAAACATTGTAGGCTCACATAGCAACCGAAATATTTTAGATTTTTAAAGAGCATCTTACAAAATCAGTAAAATTTAACTCGCATAGTATTTAAAGCCTTTCATAAAATTTGGGAGTAGATGTTTATGGATTATGCGAATTCCCGTATCCCACCAACTATACACTAAAAACCTAAAGCAAATCGTTTTTCTTACAAATACATTAAAAATATTACAAATATACATTCTCAACCTACAAATGGATACAGAGTGGTAAAAACGTTTTAGGCAAAAATTTTAGATTGACTATTAAATTGACAACTTTGAATTTTGATTAAATAAAGCAAGGAACTTCAAAATCCATATATGTATAATCAATAAGCAGTCACTGATGCTTACTGCTCTGCATTTTTTGAATAATTTACAGTATAACATTCGTTCGTTCCTTAAAACCACTTAAGAGAAATATAGCAAAACGTGCGATAATTAACAAAATTGTGGCATATTGATGACACTACATGAAATGCAAATTGCTCGTAGGCTATTTTTCTTTTACTCGTTGCTTTAAATATTGTAAGTCTGCGCTTGACAGGCCCACAAACTTTGAATTGACGAAATTTATCACGGCAATACCCAGAGCGTTAAGAATATTTTAAAAGCTTTATAGAGACCGACGCGTTATTAAATCGCTTTTATAGAGCTGATTGAAAGGAGTGGATAGATGGAAGATTCAATCTGATAAATGGGGCAATCCCGGGAGTCTTTCACCTTGGAGAGTGCAATGAAGGCACCTACAAGGCAGGGTTCCGTATATAACTCATCTCCATACAATGAGCTCACAGACACACGCTCGTGCATGTCATATAACGTTAAACTAATTACTAATTATCTCTCATCAAAATGTTAATCTAGTACATTGTTAAAGCATACTTAAACGTAATAGATGCTGCAACGATGGCAAAAACGAATTGCATTCAATTAAGGCGCCCGCTGGAGTAATTGGCGTATTTAGTGGTCGCTAACATTTAATGGTGCATGTAAGTCGCACTCTTAAGTAAAACTGCATTCATCTCTAGTTGAAAAAAAATTATTCCCAACAGGAAAAAGCATATCAAATGTCAAATTCCCATAATTGTATATTAACTCTGATTTAATATTGCCTCCAAGGTATTTACAGTTATAATATAATTAATTACTCCAAGAATATGATATTCCTCTCATTATTTAATTACCTAATTTGGAAACTCGTTTATACATACCGTGCAATAATCTCATTAGTTACGAATTTCAGAGTTTTACTTTAGTTAATTAAAGTTATAGTCAATAAAACTTTTATAATTAAGTTTCTGAAAATTACCAGTTTTAAGAACACTATCATATTTTAACAGTATGCTTGTGACAAATTTATTATTAACATTTATGAGATACGCTTATTTATAAATATCGTAGAATAGATCTCACTTTCTTCAAATTAAAAATAAAAACAAATTCTTGACATAAATTACTTAGCATCGTAAAAGCGATACAATCGCTTCACGTTCTATTAAGTTACGTAACGGTTAATAACGAGAGAATGAAAGTGAAAATCTACTATATAATTTTCGATTTTATTTCTACTAGTTTCATTAACAGCACTGCAAATGTATTATAAATAGCTTTTATGTCTTCGAACGTAGTTCCAGCGAACATGTTTTTAGTTTTTAATCGTATAAATTGCTTACTTGCGATGTGCATCATACCTTCAGATGCTTGCACTTCCCAAAAGTTAACGGGCGTTATGCTAATTCAGCAAAATTCCTGTTCCAACAAAACGGTAAATTTAGCAAGTACAAAAGAAGGTAGTCGGCGAGCGACTCTTAATTACAGAGTCGTCTCACAATCTATATCAGATAAACGTGAGCAGAAGATAAATTCAAGGTTAACGTGAACTGGGAAAGCACTCATCAATTTGATTAATTATCTAAAAATAAATAAAACTATTGTTTAATCGTGGATCAGCTCTACAATTCTAAGGTCTAGGTTTAACAAATTTATTTTAATCTCGGAAAGATAACGCGGGGACGTCTAAATAAAACTATAGACATTTCTAAAAGCCAGTTACTTCCTTTAATGTAATTATGTAATATTATTTAGAAGTGGCATTAACAAAATTTTAGCTGCAATAGTCGTATGACTATTTTCAAAAAATGACCTGAAAACAACGATGCTGTCACATATACGACTCATCACATCCATACCGTTTATCCTCTCCGATTCTATATTTCTACTGAATACTTCCAACGAAGATAAGAATAATAAAGAAGTATGTATTTTATGGTGTACTACACTTAGCACTACCTACACTTCCTAAAAAAGCTTACTTGAAATTTGTACTGTACTGCAATAGATCTACTGGCGGGGGGGGGGGTTAAACAGTTTATTGAACTTATTTTTACATTGCATATAAAAAACTAAGCCATAAGGCAAACAAACCTTTATTTGCAAGCCTACCTGCTTAGCAATTATTTGAATAAAAGCAATGAAGAATTACTCGCAAGGCAACAGCAAACCAACGAGGTATTCTGCCTAGTAAATCTTCTGTGGAGTAGAAGTGAGGTTTAGAGCCCACGTTAAGCTGTAGGCTCTCTATGCTTGTGGTATACTAAAGCACCCGAAGAAAAAGAATACAGAATTATATCAGTTTAGCCTATAGTTTTTTTAATATAACTTCCAACTTGTTTCCTAAATTATCTACGTTTTTGAATTATTTTGAATGTGTCAAATTTTAATTTAAATTTAGAAATCATTTGATTACTTTGTTTTTGAACAATTCTGTAAAGAAAGCCTATAAAATGTTTTCAAGAGTTTAATTATTATAGGTAATGCGTTTTAGAATTTGACTTTAATATCATGTTTTACAAGCGGTTTAAGTGAGAGTAAGTTCAGCCTAAAATTAAATTACGTTAAAAATAACTTGGATTTAAATTAGATAAGAAATCTTAACTTAGGAGACCACCACAAACTGTTTTATCAAACAGTACAAGTAGTATTAACCTACAAGCATTATATATGGCTTACAAATTTCAGCTCAGGAATTGAAAACAACTAATGGATATTCCACATCTGATTCCAAAATCCAACGGAAGTTAAACTACCATTCATAAAAGTGAAAACACCTTAATCGAATTGTTTTACGCATGCTTGATGTATCAACTGAACTGAACATTTGACTTGTATGTGTAGCAGTTAACGCTTAACTTAATTTGCGTTCTAGTGATTTAATGAAATTTTTTGTTTCTTTATGAATTAAGATTTAGAAAAAGATCTATAATAAAGTATGAATTATATATGTTTATTAATAATGGATCCCCAAATATTGGCTTAGTCGATATGTGTGCATCATTTATAATGTGATGGCATGGTGAATATTGTTTACATACATTCATTTTGTTTCGTATTTTCACATTCGGCAGCTACATATATTTACTTTTCCAGTTGTTCCTACAAGCAGTAAGAACTCAACGTTCGGTTGACGTATACGTCATATACAATCTATATCATTTAGGTAGCAGATCACCACTACGATCTTACAGAACAATTGAGGCTAGGTTAGAACCTTAAAAAAAGTTAAAAATCTGCTAGGTATACGAAAACGAGAATTTTTAAAATAAGGAAAGTTCCGTTATTTTTGTATCTGTTGCAAAATACTCATACTGTTTCTAATAACTAAGTAAACAATTATAATTATAGCAAATCTGTTCATGTTATTACATTCTATGTAACACGTAATTGGATTACGACTTTTACAGTATTACTAATACATAGAAAATAGATAGGAAGGTCATACAAACGTGAAACTAGAAAATTAAGATTCGTATCGTTGTTATTTCTTCTAATTTGAGAATAGAAAAAATACTTCGTACCCGTTAGTGTTGGTATAGTGGTCCCAGAAACATGGTGGTAAACCCTTAAATCTGTATTTCCTTACAATTATCTGTCTACAGAAGCCATATAATCGATAAGACAGTACTGGCAAAAAATACCTTCTTTGATGTTTTGACGAAGGCAATGATTTGAATTTTGATTTGAAATCTCAAGATACAGAAAATAGTATTCCCAGTTGATAATAGATTAGAGAGGAGGAGTGCTGGTAGATAGCATGTCATAAAAAGTTAACAGTAGCCCCTTCTTCGTATTATTAGTAAATCTTGTACCTATAGTAGTAATAAACTCTACTTAATACGTACGAATCAATGTTTATTGTAAAATCAGGACTGAATTTGTTCCCAGCCTAGACAGGTGAACTATATGTAGACCTGATTAACTGGATACAAAACGAAACGCAATTTTCCCGATGTTGATATTAGACTTAAAGTTAAACCTTAGTCTTTGATTTCGTACTTAAAAATTTTTAAATATGATTTTTTTGAAAAGAAGTGTGCGCCCACAATACTGTTTTTTAATACAAACCATATTTCAAGTAAAATATCGATATCCATTGCATTGTACATTTAATTTATATATTTTCTGTAGTAATTTCGTTCGTTTTTGTTCATTTCAGTCTATGCAGATATAAGGTACCTATATGTATATTTTCTACAAAAATGTATCACAGGTTGCTCTCTATCTCCCTGGCCATTATTTCTCCTTGTGATCGAGATATTCTATGCTTACAGTAAAATCGTTTTTGTGAGAACTTAAGAACCTTTAACTTCTTCATCCTCGAAAGAAACATTTTTCTTGTCTGGATAATTTAGTACTTAAAATAGTACTTTAGGATGCTTTAAGTTATAGTCGTTGAAAAACTCGTATTACAATGTTGTTAATATATATTTAATAAGCGCTAAGGACAGCATCTAATATATAATAAAATACTCCTAGTACTTTTCGACACATTTAGCGTTGAAAATGTAAGTCAAACCCCTACTTTGCGGTACAAGCTATTTACCAGATCGTCAAAATTTATTTGACCCGAAGAGATTTAACCGGTTAAAACTGGTGGTGTAAACTACCCTGTCAAAAAAGCTATCAACCCTGCCGCAAACGACAGCCTTACTGCTGCGTTTTCTTATCTTTATTTATAACGGTTTGCATATTATGAAACTGAAAATTAGCCGAAAAATAATTATTTTAATACTGATTCGTCTGTGGGAGTTTACCCAATCGCGTACAGCTAATCTTGAAGGCAAGAGCTTCACATGTACGTACAACTACATTTCTAGCCCGTCTATAACTGACTACTCGGATGATGATCCTTTTCGAAATACGATTTCCCTACGTAACGTATGAAATAACATAAAGAAAACAAAGCCACTATATGTAAGTTGATTCTTTACGGTATACACAACAATCATTACAACTTGTAAGATATATGAATACTTTCAAGTGTGGTATTGTTTGAAGAATACGCTTTAGGTCGATGCACCCCAGAAGCGTCAACGTTGCAAATCTAATCCCTGGACATCATGTATTAGCACAGTTTGAAGCCTATTCAAGACTTGTAGTTCAAAATTGCCATTAGCAAATTATACAGAATTCCTCAATATTTATGGCCAGCCAATTTATAATGTCTGAGATCGGATATAACTTTTATTTGCAAATTAGATAATTCTATGCTCTCACACTATTTGATATAACATTCGAACACAAGTCGTTTAGTGATTGCATTTAGCAAACAGTGTCTGTCCAATATGCTGCATTGTCGAGAACGTGACTCGCAGTTAAAGGCAGCCTGTGTGGCTCGTCATCGCAAGACGGTGACACTAAACACACACGTTTTGCATCTCAAACAATACAACCACCCCGGCGGTTCCGAGCGAACAATCTGCCCGATACGGCTGATTACCTGCACATCTCGCGTACTATCTCGAGAATGGACTCGTTATTACACAGAAATCGCCACCACTCAGCTGAATTGAAACACCAAGCGCTTCGAAAACCGCTGCTTATTTCCCCTCCTCGATCAAACACAAATTGAATTTATGGTCTAGAATAGCAACAGAAAAGAAGAGAACCGAAGATTTGTATGCAGGTACATTAAAAAATCCTCTGATGCTTCCGGTCTGAGTTCATCGCCAATCAAATTGAAAATATTACGCCAAAAAACCCATCTTATAGTTGAGAAGCGTTCATATAAAAAAAGACATGTCAAGTTAAAGTTGTTATGAGAAATTATGAAAAACTTCAAATTTAGTTCTTAAATTAACAGCAAAACAGATAAACAGATCTTTGTTTGAAAATCGTTATTATTTCACTTAATAACAGTACCCACAAGTTTTATTGGTGTGAAAAATATATGTAACAGCTAGTAGGTCTAAAGAAAAACTATTGATACCACAAAAGCAAACAAACCTCGTTAATACAATGGTCTTCATAAAACGATCTCTTCCGTTATCTAAAGATTATTATAATAAAAAAAAATTTCCATAACAGATTTCAGCTTTGTATTAAAATTACTGTGGGATGTATGTTCCTTAATTTGTATCTAGAAATAAACATTAATGTTGAGATGTATTTTAAAGCAGACAGCAACGGTTTCTTTGATTTTGATCTTCTAAATGCCCTCTTTCTATCGTTTTTACACATATAAAAACAATTGGCTCGTTTCCACATATTAAACTTTTATCGTTGCATACCGCCAATACAAGAACAAAAGTGCAGCAGTATCAATTACATATTAAAAATAAAGGTTAGCCATGTAAAACAAGCTAAAACTTTTTTTCTTAAATCAGGCTGTTTTGTAACCAGTAACTGAATTTATTGAGAGCTGTCAAATTAAAATTCAGTTACAACAATGGTTTTCACTAAACGCTTAAAATAGATATTTCAAAATGTTTAATAAATAGTGGTAGATAGCCTGCCTCAAGATGTCTATAGAGTTTCATCAGATTTAATATTTCCATATCAATACGTATGTTCAATTAAAAAAAGAATACTACGTGGATAGCGATTATGCTGCATGAGACCGTAACCGTACATTTTCTGATTTATGTATTCAAAAATAAATATTTTGTGCTCTTAGGCGAAAGCCATTGTAACTCATATTTACTTTGACACCGGCCGGGAAATTGTATTAATGGTTCTAAAGACGTTTAATTAAAATTCCTAATGTGGTGTAAATTAAAACTAGAACTAATGCCAAAAAACATCCAATCTCCATCATAAACTATTTAATCCATTAGTCAGAGAACACGTTTTCTTTTTCTTTTAAAAGTAAATCTTCTTCAGACGTACTCCAAACAAAACTGAAAATATCTAATAAAAGTTATAATATAATAATATATAATGTTCAGTTCTGAGTAACATACGTTCAAATGAAAAATGTCTTTAGAGTGATATACAAGTAGAAAAGAAAACTTGCCTCGTATATATAACTTCAACATACTACTTTAATTGTGCTACTACTAGAGTAACTGCAAAAATTAATCCAGCCGCGTATCCCACGGTAAGCTGTAGATTATTTATGTTTCTGGTCCTTTACACGTTCTACATTAACACAGTGAGAAGAGCGTTACATAGAGATAAAGCATTCGAGCTCTCATATTAACAAAATCTTCTAAAGCCATTTTGCTTTTGATCGCACTGTATGCATTTGCTTAATGTCGCTGTCGTTCGCAGCTTTTTTGTGCCAACACGTGGCACCGACATGTTCCACGGCCACGTGCTTCTCCTTATCGTTACGGTAGAAACACGGTAGGGACCTACAGTTACACGCGTTAAATGGAGAACGTACTGTAATTAACAGCAAAATAATGCAATTTATGTAATTTTCATCTTACAATGAGCCAATTCTTTGTATTTGTTACTAATCAAAGTACATATATGATTTTTTTTAATAAACCATCTTCAAAAGTTCTTTATTTAGTATTTAAAAAATTCATAACCAACAATTCCAAATTTATTATTATATATTTATTTATAGGTAAAAACGATCCACAGAGCTACAACACCACAATACTGTAACAGTAAAGTAATACAGTTTTGTATTTTATGCGCTATTACTGCGGGCTGTAATTCTAGACAGTTTACAAAAATGATTCCACACGATAAGTAAATGCCACAAGCAACTAATTTCAAAATTTCCGCAAACTCGTTTGTTACAGTAAGTTATAGATGTAATCACTCGAGGAAATGAATAAATCCTTATTTGCAATATTCTTTTATTGCTGTCACGAAGATGGCGTTCAGGAAAACCCAATTACGTAGGCGTAAATTCAATAATAAATCAATCCTATTAGGTATAAGAGAATTTGTGGCAATTGCGTAGCCGGCGGTGTATTTCCATATCGCACAATCAATCCAATTTAGAATGGCACTTCAATACCTTTGCTTATATTGTATTACGCAGAGTTGGAATGTACTCGTATATGCTGCAACCGTTCTACAAAAGCGGCACATCAAGATTTATGCTGGTATAATAAGCATTCAATATGAATCTATTCGTAAATAATTAAATTACAAAAAAACAGAAGAAGCAATTTTCTTCTTTATTGAAAGAGCAGATAAATTATTTCATATCATATTCTCTCATCGTTACCTAAGGAAAGGGCGTAACTTTAAATTTTAAATAATACAGTCTTATAATGATTTGGGCAACATCGGTATGCGACATTAATATTTGCTTACATATAATATAAATTTAAGATATTAAAGTATAACTATCTGTATTTAATGCTACATTCCAATGTACATATACAATTTGCTGATTTTTTTAAGATTGCAGCGCGTAGTAGGATCTCAGTAAGAGTTACAGCCTCGAACTACAAAACTTTTGAAATAAAACTATATAATAACATACCAACTTTACACTTTCAACTAATAAAATGCCGAGAGAAAAAAGTACGTGACCGATAACAGGTATTTTATAGCAAGCAGTCGCTTACTCCCAACATGGAAGATACTAACAGGTTCGCCTCAGAAACCGCAAATGGGAGAGACAATGAGACGTTTATCGGAGTATGTTTATAGCTGATGCCAGGCCGTAACATTTGCAACCAAATGGTAATCGACACGAAACTAGTGGCTAGAAGTTGGCTGAATAGTGTGTGGATCTACACTGTTTTTCATTTCTGTAAATATATTTGAAAACAAATAGTTCGTCTTAAAACGAACTCATCTGACCACGACTTATGGTATAAACATAAAACCGCCTGTATCAGATATCAAAGCATATAATCAGTTTCTTTCGGACACTGACAACTATCAAACCTAGTTGGCATACTATTTTGGTGCTGTAGGCTGCTAACATATTTTGAAGTTAAATGTGGCATCTAATTTATTAGTTATTTTTAATATGTGCTTACAATTGTATGCTACAAGGCAACTATATCTCTACATTAAAATATCTTATCTGCAATTATTGTATTACAAACGCCTCATTTGGAAATGATTGTAACCTGTAACTAAAAGCCTTGTTTTACATTGAACTGTTTTATTTCTCTAGCCGTCTTGATAAAATTGGGAAAATACCATGAATTTAACAAATGTTTATAGGCAATTATTAATTATTTGTATCGACATGTGGAATATTCAGCAGTTACTCTTTCCTGTAAAGGTGTAGGTCACTACCTTATACACTAGAAAATCTGATTCTCAAATGCCAAACTATTAAAGAAAATAATTCCCTTCTAGCTGAATAGCCTGTTTGGAAATGTGTGTACCTATGATATATGTACCCCATGTCCATGAAGGTGGTTTTAACGGAATTTTATCCTTTTATCCCTAGCTTGTGGGTGCTTTTTAAATCTTAAACGACTTGACAATTCAAAAATAAATATTACTTTTTACATCGGCAAAGCATTATATTCCTTTCCCTGTTCTTTTCGGGGTTAGGGTAATCTACCTGAACTCTATAAAGCGAACTACAGCCAATTTAAAAGTCAATACGTATAGTATACCATAAAATAAAATGATTACAGTCCTGGCATTATTCTAATTTTATTAATATTAGATAAAGCGTTGCAAAAGGATTGTGCTTTATATTCGTTAAGGTTGATAGTGTAGTTCCCTCATATATCGAAAACGTACGTTGACTTTAACGTATTTTTGCCAATCAGTTCCAATAATTTGTCGATAATTTATCAGTTTCTTTCAATCTTGGATATGTTGTCTACTACTTAGTTAAAAAACCGGATGTTGAAAAGTAGCCAGTTAACGCAGCTACGGTGACCATGGAAAACGCTAATTTTAGCTTATTTTGGGTAACATTAGTACTGCCTTCTAGAAATTTAAATCTACGGAGGTGAAAACAAATTACACACAATATTGATTGGAGAATACTTCTTAAAAAGACATAAAGAACAATATTCTACAAATGTCCAGTTTTAGGAGTGAAAGGTGCATTTTAAGGGATAAATTGCGCATTAGGGAGGTTTATCACGTAATTCTATCGACGTCCAATATTTGCAGATATTTTACATAGTTCGGTATTTTCATGGACAGCGTATCTCTAACTAATTGCTTGTTGCGTCATCTTTTCGGGCAATCTATATAGAAAGTATTAAATTCATCTTCATTATTATGTGTGGGGTTTTTCAATTTCGTTCAAAAGAAAGTTCTATTCTCTCTACAACCTTGCAATATTAGGTTGACGATAATGAAATTTTAAAAAAATTCAAATGCTTGAAGTTATAACTTCAGACACAATCTTTTTAAGTTTGAGTTCCTAATGTTTTGTAATATTTGGCAGAATACTTTTTTCGTCTTAAGAGTACCGCGCCTGGGATTTGTAGCAAACATGTTTTATTAATTGTTTCTTGACAAAATAAGTACTTAATTTCAATTCTACAGCTAATTTAATTGCTTATTAAGCTGTAACCTTAGTGTATATATGAAAACATAAAAAAATAGTATAAAAAATTTCGTACTGTTAGACTCCTAGGTTTTTACAAAAGAATATATTTCTTAACAGACCTAATTACAATATTTGCAGATTAGCATCTTTTCTAATAAAGTGGTAGTGAAATTTCTAAACAAAATAAAAGGGAGAGTCCTCTGAGAAGATATTAATTACGCCTAGCGTATTACACAACAAATTTTTTTCAGTTAAACGATCGTATAATTCCCTTATCTTCAAACAGTCTCTACCATAAAGTTCAAAAACGCAAAATATTATATTGAAAGCAAAAAAACCTATTAAACTTAGAATTTCTGTGATAAAAACGGGTTTCTCAAATAGCAATTTGAATGAAAAATGAAAGTGCATTGAGTTGTATTAATCCATCATATATAACTGGTTCAAAACTACTTAAAAACCAGTTATTTATTTAGTTGATCTACGGTAAAAGAATGTCCCATTAACTAATACTTGCTTAATAAAGTCAGCAATGTCGATAACAAGTATCATGTATGTAACGACTGGGATACATGAATTCAAAGCTCAAGCTACGCTTTACCACAAGTCCAGCACATAACTATTTTTCAAGAAAAAACAAGTTACGGTCTATTTAACTTAGAAATAATAGCGAGCATTAAGTGCTCATGTATCTCCGTATACACATGTAAAGCACGGTCTAGTAGAGTAAATGGATTGCTTGACAATGCAGATACATTTCAAATTGTAAACACAGGCGGTTCACAAACAACTTACTTTATTTTTATCCTCTTTGCAGGTCGTCAAGTTACAACAATGCCACAGGTGAATGTGATTTATCGAATATGGACCGAATTACATTAGCCGGAAGTAACGCGTTTCAGCAGGCGGACGGATATGAATACATGGAAAACAATTGCGTCGAAGAACCAACAAAACTTTGCGAATTCAAGAAGTTAAGCGGACGCATCTTAAAAACCGTAGATTCTGTGTATCAAGACGTTGGTTCTGTGGACGAGTGTCGTGAGCTGTGTTTGAACTCTCCTTACCGCTGCCACTCATACGATTACGGAGACACCGGTGAGATGGTCTGTCGTCTCAGTCATCACTCAAGAGCCACTTTAGCAGATATACAGGTACAAACTTTATTATTACGGGATTTACGCTCCTATTCTGGCATCTTTTATTTAAAGGAGTATTTGTCAGAATACTGAAGGGTTGTTTGCTTTACAGGATCCATATCTTGATGTACCTGAAGCAGCTACCTATGAACTTAGCTCTTGCTACAACGTAAGCATTGACTGCCGCTCTGGAGACATGGTAGCTCGAATTCAAACTAGTAAACTATTTGACGGCAAGATCTATGCGAAAGGCAGTCCTAACTCCTGCGTACGGGACGTTAATAACAGCTTGGAGTTTGAACTCCATATGGCATACGACGATCTAGAATGTAACGTTAGAAAGAATGGTCTTGGAAGATACGTTAACGATGTGGTGATACAACACCACGACAAAATAGTAACTAGTTCCGATTAGGGCTTGCAGTCACGTGTCAATATGATTTAACCAACAAAAGTGTTACGAATGAAGTTGATCTGGGAGTACACGGAGATATTCAACCTGCACTATCTGAAGAAGTCACCGTAGATTCTCCAAATGTGGCAATGAAAATTACGGACCGAAGTGGTGGAGATGTGATGCCATCTGCGGAAGTCGGAGATCCCCTTGCTCTTCGTTTTGAAATTATCGATAAGAACAGTCCCTATGAAATATTTGTAAGAGACTTAGTGGCCATGGATGGTGTAGACTCGAGCGAAATTGTGCTGATTGACTCGTTTGGTTGCCCAACAGATCACTTTATTATGGGTCCGATTTACAAATCGGTCGATTCCGGAAAAGTAAGTAAACAATTAATTACGCAAAATAGGAATGCAATTTAATACCGTGTTTATTTAAAGGTGCTGCTGTCTCACTTCGACGCATTCAAATTTCCGTCCTCTGAGGTCGTACAGTTTCGTGCTCTAGTGACTCCTTGTATGCCTACTTGTGAACCGGTTCAGTGTGACCAAGAAGAAGAATCCACCGGAGAGCTCCGCTCCGTTATATCCTACGGCAAACGCAGGCGACGTCGCTCTACGAGCGAGGCAAACGACGACCTGATTTTAGTGCAATCAATACAAATTACGGATAAATTTGGTTTTGAACGTGACATGAACACGAGCAGTAGATCTATAGGAAGTGAAGCGGTATTCATCCCCAACAACGAAGCGGGTCTCTGCGTTAACATGGCTGGTTTAATAGTTGCCGGGACCGTCTTTCTGGCCGCGCAATTAGCTGTTATCGCAGCCTGGACCTTCATTTGGCAAAGACGACGGCTAGGACATAAATTGCATCCTGATGCAATGTCTGTGAGCGTTAGTTTGCCGTCAGGACTAAGTGGTAGCCGTACAGATAGCCTCTGCAAACTGTACGACGCCGGATATGCTCACTCTCGTCGATTTTAGAGTAGCTAGATCGTTTAACTATAAAAACGATAACGACTTTTCCGACAAATTATCTGCCAATCGTGTGTGATAGCTACATTAATATAAATAAAATTACAAACGTTCATTCTGTACTTAGCTATTTATATGTAGTAAATGAGTACCGAGTGCCGAGGTACGCAAAAATAACTATTTTACCAACACCGCGATGTATGCCAACAAAATCGCGTGTGTTATATGCCTGCACTCGTTCAAAGTCTGCTTATCGCAGTGCACGATAAATAGTATTGTTTACAGATGTTATAAGTCTATATAGGCTATAATTATCCGCGTGCAACTCAAAGGAGAGTTAGACTGTAAGCCAATGTCAAATAATGCGATGCAGTCCTTATAGCAACTTCTTCTTAGTTAGTGCAGTATCGAAGACGATCCCACCAAATTAAATTTATTTTTGATACCGCAAACGTATTAATACTCGTATTCTTTAAATGTTAAGGTAGCTTATAGGTAACGTTATTCATTCACTACTTCACATCCAGCACACAGCAGTTTCCCCAACAGTCGATAACTTCAGCGAAATTAGCTTCTGGTTCAGGTTATATTTATAGTCCATCTGAGAGATATAACGTTACTTTATAGATATTTGTGGCGCGGTGTGAAGGATTCGAGGACGATCTCGTATGTACTTAAGAGTGCGTGTACGTATATTAGACTAATCGCGTGAATGCAGACGAATGACATTATTTATAATTGCTTGTCCTCGTTTCCTGATGCCTAGGAAGGCGGTTTTGTCAGCTCCCTAGTAGATAGGTAGGTAGGAAATTGCAAAATCGCCCGCACAAATCCCCTAAATTTACTTTACATAAATCGTATATAGATAATTAGACAATTCTGAATTTATATTTTTAAGTTATTTAATTTAAGAGCATTTATGTATCGTCATTTCAGCTACTTGTTCTGAATAAACCATTTAATTTACAACATCTTATTATTGTCTTACTACCTTTTTGCATGCTTATGAATTTAAAACAAATGGTTAATTGATATTACACAAGCAATAAAAGTTTTGGTGGATTATAAAATTGAATATTGAAAAAAGCAAACGTAAAGGTAAAGCAGTGATAATCAGCCTCTACTAACCAAGTATTAAATATTAACGAATTTAATCTTTTATTACTCGAAATAATGAGGGAATGAAAAGACATTATACGGTATATAAGAAAACATCCATAGGAAAAGTTTAAATTTGTATGTAATATAATTTGCGACAAAAATAAAACAAACGTAATGTAATACTAAAAAACAAATTGCATAGCTGCCGAAAACATAGAGTGAATGCACTGCAGCCTACAGCCACTACAAAACACTGGAACAATACAATGGATCCCATCCCATCCCACCCCATGTTCTCATGAACTTATTTTATTGAATTGACTCCCCAGCAGCTATATTTGGTACGCAATAGAACAAAACACTCTGTATATCCCTATAATAACACCGAGATATATTTACAGATTGCCAAACGTATGAAGTATAACTATAAAATTAAAAGGTTCTAAAAAAATATCTCTTTTTTTCTCTAATTCCCAAAAAAACTAAAATCATCAATTGAAGGTAAGTACCAATAAGTTATTTACAGGATGGTCTGAAATAAAACTATATCGCAATCACCTTTAGACAATACCATGTCTTCATACATTAATAATTTTTATTTACACATATATGAGCACCCACTAAAGCTGTATTTAAATAAGTGCAAATAATTGCTTTTACAACGATTTCTGTTATAAGAAGCATTCTATTTCAACATATACATTTGGATGTTCCTTTAACCTGCTTCGTTAATTAAAATGTATGTTCACAACAATCCTTGTCAAGATATTTTCTTTAAATCATAGCAAGTAATTTTAGAAATTGGATATATTATTCGTTAAGCAAACATGTGTAATCGTTAATTGTTTTAACATTGTACCACTCTCAAACTTTAGTTGTTCTCAGTACTATTACTATTGGCCCGCTGTAGGTTCTTCTTGAGGTAAGTATCTAAGTGCCGCAGTAAGGTGAAGGAATCTTGACTTTTTCCACGATAGTTATGTATTCTTCCACATGCGAAAACTAATCCCTTTGTATGCGGTAAGACCTAGGCAGTCGGAAATGATTCGCTGCCACGTCCTCAATGAAACCACGAACCACCCAGTCAGATAGATCGGTAATATCCGTTACCACTAAACGGTAGTACTGATCAATATTGTACATACAGCCCTGTAACCGGCCTATCTGCTAGGCGAATTTCACATTGCACTATCGGGTCAGTCCAAAATCTTACTGCCAGGTCAGTAGCCTATTTGTTATTCTCCACGTCTAGTTTTCATGGGTTTCTTGTTTGCGCAAAAGAGCTGGACAATAGACTGTCAAGTTTGGTGAATGCCCAAGAACGAGTGGTCCTCCAAGATTAAAGAAGGTTGCCTTAACCTTTAATTGCCTTTCACCTCAAATTAGGTTTACATAAAGTACTAAAGGTAGTCATGCTAAATACCATAACTAAAACAGAACATTACAGAAAGAGACGGAAATAGTACGATCTTTTTCTGTTGTGTACGAACGAAGATATCCAATAATTTAACGCATTTTTGTACTGGCACACCCTTACATTAACTGCTCTGTGTTTTCATGAATAAAACGAAATAAAAACATTAACTTAATGTAACTTGTAATACCTTTAACAACTGTAACGTAGACCCAGTCATCTAAAAAACGGGTAACAATTCTTGGAGAATTCCACATACATATTTAAAGTCTTTCAAAAGGAACGAATAAGAATGTTTTTAAAATCTGGTGCATGTGGACCGATCGTTAGAAACCATGTAGATTTCAAAATAAACAAAGCAAAAAATTGCTTAATATTTTGGTAATTAGTTTCTAATACGCGTTGCATACATTATTAATTTTATCATTAATTAGCATATACGTATATTAGCGTACTTAGTATTATATTTTACAATGAGTTCCTATATAACGTTGATTTTAACTGAAAGCAAATATTTATCCATCTAAGTAGAGTTGTTAAAACGCACTTTCAATCTATTAATGAATTGCTAGTCACGTCCCTTAGAGACATAAACTTTAAGCCATTCTATGTATTTGTATTTCAATATATTGCTTGAATAGACCACTGTTTGTCAATCTCAATCTAGAAAGTATGTATTAAATAAATATTGAATAAGCAAATGTGGTGTAATACTAGTTCAGTTGGCAGAGTGATCCCTGGGCAAAACATCGATCATGGCTTGAGTTCGACTCCCGGGCATTATCGCGCAGCTTATAGAAATGCCAATCGAGTTAGCAACCGTGGTCTAATGCTAAAACTTCTGGAATTTCTGTCGTTCGAATTGGACGTTAAACTATAAGTCCACCGTGTTTCTAACTTAGCTCTGAGGAGAAACAAGTGGCACAGAAGAGGCTGGTGCCCAGCAGTGGGCCGAAAATATGGGCAAGGCAATTTCGTTAGAACTAATTATATTGATGTACAACCATAAATCTATTTTAAGTTGGCAATTTGTTACTATATTTATTTTATTCAAGTTGTTAAGACAAATAAGCCGTCTATTAATTCTAAATCATAATAAGCTACATTAAGGGTATGCCGCTTTCTTACAGCCAATTAAACAATGTGGTTTCTTAATGCCCTGATCTTGTTTGTATGTGAAAACCGAGAAAACCTCTCAGTTTTTTAAACATATCAATATAACAACCTGCTAGCCGCAGTTAGTGTTGGATAAATTTTGTGTAACAGTACATAAATATAGAAAAAAAGACATGGTTCAGTCAGGAAGAAAATTGATTTTTGGTTTCTACAAAACGGTTTAACTGTTAAAGAATTGTATTATACAAGGTCATCATCATCATCTGACATGAAGCTGACTCGAAGGTCAATCCTGGATTAGCCAGGCCCACCCCATGCCAGTAGGTGGGTAGGGATGTAATGGATAGCATGGGATCGGGTGGAGTATTACACAACGTGTAAAAAATAGTGTAACAAACGGCTACGGCTGATAGTACTCATCAAAATTAGAAAAAAAGTATCTATGAACATTGGGTTTTAAGGGAGCTACGGCCCTTTAAAGTATACATAAAAAATGTAGTTTTCGATCACCACAGCTACTAAGAAAATGCAATTTTGATGAAATTTTGCACACTCATTTTAAACCTTGTGTAGAATTAGGTGGGTGGTTTTCATGATAACTTTTTTCTTTTCAATGGTTTTTAAATGTTGGTCCATTACTCGTAAAGATTGAACAATTTTAGGTTAAAAAGGTACTCTTGCTTCCGATCAATAGACTCAATGTCTGAATGAAACGTTTTAGTGCACTTGTCAAGGAAAAATTGATTTCATCGCAATAATTTTATTTTTCTTAAACAAATACAGCGGTAAAATCGCATTTCTGTTCAAATTTAGTACATACACGTTAATTTCTAAGTGCAGTGTAATGGTGGTAGAATAAAATCATTCACGACTCATAAGGGTAGTTTCCATTGGGAGGAATGTGGATTTAAAAAAAATATTATTAATTTTTGTCAGATTATTGGAACAACTGAATACGTTTAGGTAAAAAAATACTTACTTCTTTACTATGCAGATTTCTATTTTTAAATGGTTAAAAAAGTTTTAATGTCTGGAAAACACAAGTTGATTTTAAAGACTTTTATTCATTTAATTATTTGTTAAACCTTCACAATAGGTGTTCCATAATATGGGCCCCATTCATTTATAAACACATTTCAGCCCATCGTCTCCACGAATTAGCGACTCTTTCGAATATTCCAGGAATATTTGGGAGTTCATAATTCGTGGACACGCCGGGCGTAAATATGTTTATAAATAAATGAGGGCCATATTATGGAATATTACTACTACTATACTATTGTGAAGGTTTAACAAATAATTAAATTAATAAAAATCTTCAACCTTCAAATCCCAACAGATATTTATAATAACAAATCGTTTTCTTATACCTAAAATATAACATAAAATGTATATTTATAATAATATAACAATATTGTTTAATATGCTCAAACAAATTTTAGTTTATAAATATAAAATCTAAGAAGACAGAATACGTATTTAATACAACATTATAATATTTTTAGTCCAACGGGTGGGCTTATTTTTCACTGCAATTTTTTTCTAAGGTTAGTTATTAAAGATTACGCTACTCGTAATTCTTTTTCAATCGATAGTCGAGATCAATATTTTGTCTTTAAAACAGCTACAGCGGAAAAGCCCGTTCCACACAATGTTACGAATGGTAATAAAATTACTAAAGCTTTGTTTGTTAATGTAGGGAAATTTTTCTTTACTAGTAGCCAAAACGCAACCATATTTTCTTGTTCAAACATCTGTTTTAATGCACTGTCACAAGATAAGTCTATAACAATTTCTTGTTCAAATGTCGAAAGAACAAAGACGTCATATTTTTGCTTTTTCGTTTTTCTCGACATAGATTTAAAGTTTGTTGTATTCAAAAATAATATTTTTGGTAACAGTTGTACGCCCCGTGTGTAATAATATCGCGTCCCCCTAGGGGGTCGCGCCTCACATTGGAAAACACTGTCTTAGTCGATCGTTTCATAGTAAATCTGTGCCCTCAACGTACTGCAGGAACATTTTTTATGTACGCTTTAAAGAAACATAGCTCCGTTGAAACGCATTTTCGAGACTATATTAATAGAAACTTATTTTCTAATTTTAATAAGTACTATCAGCTGTAGAAGTTTGTTATACTATTTTTTACGCCCTATATAAGGTAAGCAACTATTTCAAATTTACAGCTAATATTAGCAGAAAAACATATTTTATGTGCATCTTTAAAGTAACAAATTACTTACTTCAATCACGCACACTTCTAAGACTAATAGTTTTGCATATATTAAAATTGGTAGCTAGGAATATCTGCAGCTATTTATTCCCAGGAAGCGATGCTAATTATTTTCTCCACGCAAATTTGCACGCACATGTAACTTTGAACACACTTGGCGCTAATAGCATTCCTTTTTAGTATTGTTTATTAACTCACCGAACGCCGAGATTAATGAACTTATAAAAATTTAAAATATTTTGTTCTTACATTGCCATTACGGAGCCCTCTACAGTACGCCAATGATAAAATAGGATTGAAATATTCCAGTTATTTTAATTTGGTTGAAAGATTCCGCATGATTATGAGCTAAACATTAACTTACTGCGCATATAAATACGTAATTAATTATCATTTTGAAACTGTTCATTTATCAAATCTGCTTTACAATATCACTGCACGTCTAGTTCTCTATCTATTTCTATGCATATTAATAAAAGGACAGCATTTATTATTAATGTTAAAACGTCTAATAGAAAAAAGCAACGAATGTTATCTCGTTTAATAAAAGCAACTGCAGATTATCATTGTGGCTGAAATTCATTTTAGCTAATCCAAATGACAAAGTTTCGGAGTTGTAACTGTAGTTTAAGTTGGTATAGAATATCATTTAGAATTTAGAACAAAGTTTAGGGTCTTGTGGAGAATAACAGCGAACTAGTATTTCTTAGTCCACTATGCATGTTTGGCTTAACCACTACAACATTAAGTGTCTTTACACAGTTCACAATACATTTCCGAATCGAACTTGGCGCTGGGAGGTTTAAAATTACCCGTCCTCGTTAAATTAAAAAACGTAAATCGAAATAAAACTAATACTACTCGTAATACAAAAGAGAATTCAAGAAAAATTTTGTTTTTCCAAATATTAGTCTATAACAGTAGTTACAACTAATTAAAACTAAAACAAACTATCATCGTGACAATCGATAATAATCTGAAAACTGATGATTTATACAACGAAGTTATAATCGACATATACAGGGTATCCCACGAAATGAGGTCACTACTTCGTGTATGCAATCTTTACACCAAACATAGTTAAAAATTCTAATAAAGTTATGCCCTAAAGTGAACCGTTTGCAAAAATACACAAAGTTAAATTATTATTTATCAAATAATTGCAATTTCAGAAAAGCCAATATTTATTTTTATTTTAGATTAAATTTACTACAAATATTGTTCAAAATGGCCACCGTTGCGCTCGAGACATATTCTGGGTCTTTTTAAGAGCGATCTGGTTGCCCTACGTAACATATCACTGTTATTCCGAATTAGCTCTGCTGTCTCAAAAATGCGTCGCCAAAGATCTTCAACAGTCTCTGATGGTGTTTGGTATACCATATCCTTAATATGGCCTCACAAATAATAATCTAAACAAGTTAAGTCCGGAGATCTTGGATGCCAGGGGCGCTATTGTCCTCTACCGTTTACACGTCCTTCAAACCGTTGATTCAAAAATTGTCCTACACGTCACGCTTTGCGTTACGTGTAGGACGTGTAGCATTACCATCGTGCTGGTACCACATACCATGTCTGATCGCCAGAAGGACGTCATCTAGCAATCCTCCCAAATTATCTTCTAGAAAATTTAGATATCTGTGGGCGGTTACATAGTTCTCAAAAACGAATGGCCCTATAAGCATGTTATCGATAATTCCACACCAGATATTCACTGAAAACCTATGTTGATAATTTGACACTGTGATTTCTTGTGAATTCTCCAAATCCCAAGAGTGGCTATTCTTTCTGTTCATTAATCCATTCTTTGTAAATGTTGACTCATCCGTGAATAAAATTCTACTATGTAGGTTTCGATTTTGAATGATCCAGCGGCAAAATTCCTTACGAAAAGCGAAATCTGTAGGCAAGAGGGCTTGAACAAATTGGATATGAAATGGATATAAACCATGATGTTTTAATGTTCTCCCAACTCGCATTCGTGGTACATTAAGTTGTGCAGATACACGACGAATAGAGGTGCTAGGATTATTAGCAGTTTCTCGCAGTATGTTGTCCTCATTGTCTAGTAGTTGCTGTATTGGCCGCTCAGTCGACGGTTTCGGGGAAGTTCCGTGTTCACGTAGGTGGTCCGATTTGGAAATCTCAACCCATATTCTCGAGCAGCTGCTACTGATTTTCCATCACAAAAACAGCACATTTAATGGTTATCGGGGTACTCTCGCGTTGTAAAAGTAAACATTATCAACACTGTTAATAAGCGCAAGCACAGAAATCAACTTTAAGGTGTTTTACTGTTTGACATACAAGTAAATAATATCATTTATTGTTTCGGCTACTTCAGTATTTAACTAAAACAGACCATAACTTCTTTAATAGTCGATTTAGAGAAAATGACCACTCTTTAGTTTCGACTTCTTTTCACCTCTCCTACACGTAAGTGAAGTAGTGACCTCACGTCATGGGACACCCTGTATACGAAAACTATTTCACAGGTAGAGTCGATTTGGACTTCTTGTCAATAAATTGTATTATTGCATGAAAAATGAAAACAAACAGTAAAGGCACTAACAGGTAAATAAATATAACAATTATCCATATACGAAGGTCTAGTAAATTTAAATTAAAAGATCTAGGTGGCCTTGCAATTAGACCCCGTGAAGGAGCCCCATCGTGCATAAACCACTGATAAACGCTATCACTCAGGGGCTCGTCTTCCAATAGTGGGGGTAAAGTGTCATTTAAGTCCAGGTACAGCTCACTAGACAGCAACCGCTCTAACCTGCTCCGTCGTATTCACGGACGCTTTCAAGGACCATACTTACAACACCTTCATCCCCCAATAATCTAATACCATGCCCCCATCTCCGCCTCCCTCCCACCAAATCCGCCAATGCGAACGACAGATTTTCCGTCGAATTTTCAGGTTAGACTTCCGATACCCCAGCATACTAATTCACGAAAATCCAGGCATCACAGCCACCTGTCGCCGTCTCCAAAAATTTTAAAAAATACTACATCACCGCACCCTTAACGGTAATAATCCCATAGCCCAAGCGAGCCTCCGCATTTCTCCCACGCGCCGTAACCGAATCCCCAGAGAAGCAAGAATCCACAAGAAGGAAGGAAGGGAAACCCAGGATTGAAGAGGACCAAATCCTACAACGGCCCACCCATACAGGACATAATTAAATTATTAATATAAATGAAATGTATTATCTTAAGTTTTGTGAATACACATTTAACAAAAATCGATCGAAAATCTTCACTCGACAACAGCATGAAGATTGTCGTATGACCACACATGATTATTATGCAGATTAATGCAATGCAATGCAATGTTATTTGTTTAGTAGCAGCTTAATTAGTAAATAAAATATTAGCAGCAACGTTTGGATTTTCTGCAACTATTCTCAGTATCAATCTAAAAACCAACCATTTTTGAAACATAATCAGAAGCAGTAAGGGCGTGTACCTGCTGGATACGGTACGGGAGAATTGTATACAGTAAACATACAACAATTACGTCAATTTTGTTATTTATGGCAAATAAATGCCTACTTTTGCAGTATACTGATTAAAGAACAAAATTTTCCTCTACTTCTCTCAAACAGTTGGTTTGCAGACATATGTTGATTAAAACTTTTTTGTTTGGTTTCATGAATACTATAAGTGGGTAAATTATCCGACCTCTTAATAAACACCTTGTGTATATTAAACAAATTATTCAACACTTACTTCTTCTTCTTCAAAATAGGCTGTTGCCCGTTGCGCCATTATCCTGCCGCTTCTCCTGATGTGAAAATCCAGCACTCTCATCTTTTAGGCGGCCTACCGTGGGCTCCTCTCCCTTTTACTCTTTACCAGATCTTCCATTCCGTTGACGTGCTTGTTCCAGTCTTTTAGCCTTTTATAAATTTAGCTACATGCGATATGCTGCTCAATTCTCGCTGGTCATCGTTCCATACTCTGTAAAGTAACGTTTTATCTTGTATAGTTCTTAGGTTTCCCATTTCAATGGATTCTGCCCTGGTCTCTACCGCGCATACCATAAATGCCCTGCTGTTGGTATATGCGAACCCTACTTTCTAAGGTCATGTATTTTTCACGCCATATTAGATCTTTTAGGCATACATATATTCGGGCTGCTTTAGTTGTTTGTGTCGTAAGTTCTTGATATAGTCGTTTGTCTCTGGAAATCTCTATCCCTAGATAGTTGAACCTCATTGATTGCTTCACCATTTTACCATCTACTTCAAGCTTACATCTCATAAGATCTTTTGCTATTGTCATGCATTTAGTTTTTCCAGTATTATATAACCACAGCATCGTCAGCACAGCAGATTGTGTTGAAACCGGCGTCTCCCATTTTATATCCATTATTTTATCCATTATGATAATGAATAAAAAGGAACTAAGAGAATCCCCTTGTAGTGTTCCAGCTGATTTTATCATAAAGTTGGTGATACACTTTTACATACGTTGAACTATTAATGTTTATATCTATTATTACTTACGTCAATTTCGAAGGTAGTTATTTCTGGATGAATATTTCTAGGACGTCTTTCAGTCTCACCCGGTCAAACGTTTTTGTCATATGTGTAAAACATTAATAACCTCCAGACCATGGGGTTTTGGAATTCCAATGACTTCTCTACCTTTTGTCGAAGAATGAATATAGCGTCAATCGTAGAACTATTTTTCCTGAATCCTTGCAGCTCCTGTTTTAATAGTAGTTTGGTGAATGCATTTAATGTAGTGTTTAGTAGCGTAACACCACAATAGTTCTCTGGTCTGGTTTTCTCACCTTTTCTAAAAATTGGAATAGTTATACTGTCTTTCTAGCTCTATGGTATCTTTCCTTTGTTAATGGTGTACTGATATAGAGTTTTTAGCTCGTTTGTCATCTGTTCTCCTCTATATTTCCACATTTCATTTACTATTTGATCAGCGCCAGCAGATTTTCGGTTTTTGAGGCTCTTTATTACCTTATTTACCTCCTGCTCTGTTACCATTACATTTTCTTGCTCTTTTCTGTTTTGAAAAAGATATTGTTCTTCCTACTGTGGTTGATATAATGCTGTGAATACGTTAGTCCAGTCATGCAGCGAAATTTTATTAGTTTGTGTGGAATCATTAACTTCCATTTTATTTCTTCGCAGCGTTTGCCATATTTCGTTTGTCCTCCATAAAGGTTTTTTCCCATAAATTCTGTTTTATACTTTTTATTTTGTGCGTTTGTTGTTTCGTTGTATAACGTATGCACCCCATGTTTCTTGCTATTTCTTCTTTAGATAATTTAGATACGCTTGTTTTTTTCTTCATCTGAACACATTCTTTTACCTCCGATGTACCTAAACCACAGCGTTTGGTTTTTGTAATTAACATTTATTTTATTCAACATGTTGTAAATAAAGACAAAGATTACAATATTTTGTTATATCCGTTGATCAAATCCGCCTGGGAGAGCACAAATAAATGTCATACCAAAAATGTAATGCTTTTTACCGTTAGAGCTAAAATATCGAATGCTGAAAATCCAAGATGTTATCGAGAAATGTTTGTTAAATACTAGAGGGAAGAAAAGGAAAATGTATGCTACCCAATAACACACTAAACAGTTGACAGATTTATATAAGACCACACAAAATAATAGTCAGAAATCCAATGCACATAATAATTCCTGCATGTACAAGCATTAATACAGAAAACTGCAGAATAGATTTTTACGGCGATTTCTAAAACCGCCGTAAAATATTTCCTATTTTATGTAGCGGCGATAAGTATAATTTGCAGAATAAAGAAATCATAAATTTAAAAGAAAAAAGGAAACAGGCGTAGATTCCGTAATATTTTTGTTTTATGTTGTATCAGTAAGTGCTTTCGCGGAGGAAATGCGACGTAATTCACACGGCCCCGCCTACCGTCACAAACATATGATTATACACATTTGGAAAACCATACAAGCTACTTTATTATTCGAAAAATATTATGACGATCCCTAACAAATGGCAATTTAACATTTTCATATAAGTTACACTATTACTCTCATATTTTAATATATTTATGACGTTATCAGCTGCCACTAACTATTTTCAATTTTAAATTATTATCCACATATATCAGAAAACGTTCGTTGACTTTAACGTATTTTTATAATAGAAACGCTAGTGTTAGCTTATTTTGGGTCACTTTAGTAGACCCTTTGCAGAAATGTTCACCTTCTGCGGAAGCGAAAAACTATTTTGCTAAAAAAGTTGTACACAATGCTGTTTTTAGAATACCTTTTTTTTTAAGATATAAAAAACAACTTTCTATAAATGTCCAGTTTTAAGAGTGAAAAGTGCATTTTAAGGGATAAATTGCACATTGGGGAGGTTTATCAATCTAATTCTATCGACATACAATATTTGCAGATATTTGTTATTGTTCCCTATTGTTATGGGCCCTGTATTTCATTCTAATTGCTTGTTGCATTGTATTTTCGAGCAATCTACTTATATAAAAAGTATTAAATCCTACCATTACATCTTCATTCTTGCGTATGGTCTCCTTCAATTTAATTCAGAAGAGAGTTATATTCTCTCCACAACCTTGCAGTATTAGATTGACGATACCGAACTAAAAAACCAAATTCTAATCTTTTAAGTCATAACTTCCGACAAGATCTTCATAAGTTTGAGTTCTTAGTGTTTTCTAACATTTGGCAAAATACTTTTTGGCGTTATTGTACAGTGCACGAGATTATTAGCAGAATGTTTTATTAATTGTTTCTTGCCTTACTTAAATTCATATTAATTAGTAATAAAATTTTGTATGCTTAATGGGAGGCTAAATACTATTTTTAGCCCATATATTTAAATTTTATAACTTTCTAAATGGCTGCTAGACGCCATCTTGAACTATTTTTTTAAATGGCAATGGGGGTCGAGTGATACCTCATTTGAAAGGTATTTTAATTTTGTGTATGATCCTTGAGTTTCATAAAACAATATTCATCCAGAAAAACATGACAGATGATTGAAAATAACAAGTTTATGGAAAAAACTAAAAATTAAAGCAAAGAAGGTATGCTTTCGAAACGTTCACCATTAAAGAATGAAGAAGAAGATGATGATTCTAGAACATAACAAAACTTATTTTATACAAAAAAAAACTGAATAGTAATACTATTTTAATAAATTTTCAAAGTGTGCTCTTTGAACTTCTTGGCAATAGAAAAACCTATTTAATATCTCTTCCCGTACTTTCTGTAAAGTTTCAACTCCGATATTTGCACAAGCCTCTGTTATTTTACGTTGTAAATACAAAATGGAATCGGGATCTGTTTGAAAAACTTTCCATTTAAGATACCCCCACAAAAAAAGTCCAACGGAGTCAGGTCAGGGGATCGCGGAGGCCATTCTGTTGGATCACGACGACCAAGCCATCGTCGAGGATACGTTGCATCGAGATAATTGCGAACTTGTCTGCTAAAATGTGGAGGAGCGCCATCTTGCTGGAATATGATATTCATGTCAAATTCGTTTGGATTATTTTCAGCAATCTGAACTATTAAAGGATGGTTGAGGTTTTCCAGCATGTTCAAGTACAATTCCCCAGTAAGGTTTACGACTATAAATACAGGACCTACGATATGGTCGCCAGGTATTCCTATCCATACATTCAATTTTTGCTGAAATTGGGTGTCACCTTCCCGGGAAACATGGGGATTTTCATCGCACCAATAGCTTACATTTTTTCTGTTAACAAAATCATTTTAAAAAAATGTGAATTCGTCACTAAAACAGACATTGCGAAGGTAGGATGGGATTCTTGCAATGGTTTGGGTCATGACTTCACAAAATTCAATGCGTCTATCCGGATCATCTTCAATCAACTGATGTAAAATCTTCATTTTGTATGAATGGAACTTATGCCGTTTTAAGAACTTTTTGACAGTGGTCGCCGATCCATCACATTTGAAGTTGATGGCTGAGAATGTACTACCATTTCAGCGACTACCTGAATTTGTTTGTTTTCTGAAATTGCAGGTCGTCCTGGGTTTTTCTTGTTTTGCATACTTCCAGTGTTAATAAATTTTTGCCCAAGTTCTCTTAAATACGTTCTAGAAATAGACCAGTCGGTAAAACGCTCAAATTACGCATAAATATTCTTTCGGCTTCGTGAAAGTTTCAATTGCTTCAGCAAAAATAAAAACTGCTTCAGTTTTTTCCTGCAAAATTCGAACATTCGCCATAATTATTGTTAGTATCACCGGTTTTAACACTCAATATGGGAACGTGAACAAACACAATAACTGAATTAAAGTGACAGAACGGAAAGACTAATTATTTCAATTGTTTTACTTCTGTTGTTTCGCTTCCTACCTTTTTTTAGCGTGTTGCTTAATATCAGAAACAGATAATTCGGAAGTCTGTCATTTGTTTTTGAATCTATAAAATTTTGCCAAAATTAGGAATTATACTCTACTCAAAGACAACATTCAAATGAGGTGTCATTCGACCCTCATTGCCATTTAAAAAATGTTTCAAAATGGCGCCTAGCCGCCATTTTGAAAGTTTTAAAATTTAAATATGTACTAACAAGTAGTATTTAGCCTCGCATTAAAGCACACAAAATTTTGTGAAGAAATGAAGAGGGGACGACATTTTACGACCGCATTGTACATATATTCAAATTTAATACCTGTTATCATATTTTTGCGATGGGGGACAGTTTGCATAAATACTTCGGCAACATTAATTCATTTTATGTATAGATTGACCGTAAATAGATATTTTTGTTAGGTTTTATTCATTTTATAATAATTAAAACGATACTTCCTACGAATAAGCAAGCGTTTTTACTAATGTTTCATGCCGAATTTAATTTATTTTAAACTGTACTACTATTTCAAAGTACTTCTTTTACAACCTCGTAATATTTTTAAACTACAATGCCGTATTCCGATAAAAAAATTTTATAGCATAAAGACAAGATACAAACTTTCTAAAAAACACTTATTGTAAACTTTTTTATAGCTTGGGTGTATACGGTACAAAATCGTTGTCTGCATATTTTTTACCGGCTCTGTATGTTAATAAAACGAACAAACGACCATTCTGTTTGCTTCTATGCAACGGTATAATTCAAAATTCAACAACTACTTATAACAAGACATTCAACGCAGTTCACGGAAATTCAACAAAGGAACACCGTTAAGGCTTTATCGTTTCAAAAATAATATTAGCAAAATAAATTACCAGCTAATACAAAATTCACTTTGTACCGTACTTAACATAGAAATGGCTTCAAGAAAAGCTAGTAATGAGAATCCCTTCTATTTGTAAAAATGTTGGAATACATATTCTTAGTTTAAATAAAAACTGTACTCTTGCCTTTGAAGTAAAATGGAAGCGAATTCTAAACTTCAAAGCGAAATTCATTACTATATCTGGAAACTATAAAGTGGGCTTATAGCTTTGAATGTGCAGTTGTAGTAGGAACCAAAAGGTTTATTATGAACTCTAACTATTCCCAGCAAGTGAAATGCAAGGTACTGGTAAATACAGAAGAATGTTCATTCATTTTTATTTGAAATAATATAACAATAAACAGAGATCGAAACCTGCCAGAATATCGTCTTTAGTAATAATTAAGGAGTGTCATCTCCTTGTTTAGAAAATACAGGACGCCTTTAATAGTTATGCAAATATTTTACGCAGTGATTATTCACATGAAAAGAATGCAATATACGCAAAATTGCCTTATAAAAATGTTTATAGTTTTTGAGAAACATAGTGAAGTTACCTTGTTTGAAAGCCGCTAAAATTTTTCAAATTGAGCACGCTGCTTTTGAATTATGAGATATGACCAGTCGAAGCAGAGGATTTTAAACTGAGACTAAGAAGGTGCTAAAGTTTAAAAAGTACCTGCAATAAGAAACGCTCTGCCCTTTATGAGTTAATGAATAAGCTCATTTGAATTAAAAAGGCGAAAAGATGAACAACGAACGAAACATTTTACTTGTGATTGTGAAAAACTAAATCATAAAATAAATTACAATTAAAGCCAAGTCGCTAAAGGAGATGCTCAAAATACGGACCAGCGTTGGCAATACAAGCTTCCGCACGGTGTATCCAAGACTTCCGAACGCGTTCCAAAACTCCTGCACTTTGACGAATTTTCGGCAATGCGGCGTTATTAACTCGTCGTTGGAATTTTTCAACTGTATCGACTGGAGTACTGTAAACAAGTTGCTTCATGTGACCCCATGCAAAAGAATAACAAGGATTTTAGTCAGACGATCTTGGGGGCCGCAAGATCAGTCCATTACGGCCTATCCAACGATTCGGGAACATGTTATTCATCCAAGCCGTCATTCTGCAGCGTAATGAGGTGGAGCGCCATCATGGAGATAAAGCATGTACTGCAGCGTATGTACCAGAACTTCCCCCAGCAACTCCTGTAGAACATTTTCCAACAAATCGAGGTGACCATTACCATTTAACCGCCTGGGCAAAACATAGGGACCAATAAGATGACGATTCTTATCCACATGTGCGTGTTATGAGCGTTATGAACCCTATTTCGCGAGAAACCAGCCTCATCAGTAGCTAAGATATTGGTCACAAGATTTGGATTTTCACCTTGATTATGCTGAAGCTATACGCAAAAATGAACACGACGATGTAGATCTCCTGGTTTCAGAGCCTAGACTTTTTGAATATGAAATGGATGTAACCCTTGTTCTTTTAGAGTTCTCCAGACTACAAACTGGGATACTCCTACCTGATTAGCATGACATCGCGTAGTGTACTTATTTGCGGCTGGTTTTCCATACAGCTTCCTGCAAAATCTGTCTTTCGACATTGGGGATTCGATTCTCACGCTGCCCGCCAATATCGCGTTGGTCCATTGCAAGGGATCCAAAATCTCCGAGGTGTTGAACCATATTTACAAAAGTTCGCGTGTTGGGTAGTCGCCGCTGAGAGAAATGTTCACGGTACAAATATCGAGCAAGTAAAGCATTCCCACGAGCCTCTCCATAAATTAATACCATATCAGTCCTCTCAGCATTGGTAAAATCCACGGTATTTTTCAAAAAGAAGACGTCAATGTGACATTAATAAAAGACAGCTTTCTTTGGTTTTAAATTACTTTTTTTTCAAAAATACCTGTGGCTGTAATCATACTTTTTCAGAACAATTTCAATCTGCTTTTTTTTAACTAACAATTTTTGTATATGACGTTATTGGACGAATCGTGTTATTAAACCGTTCTCTGTTACCTGTTAGAATATTTGCATTACTATTAAAATCACCCTGTACATATCAATAAGTAACTAATTATTTTCGTAAGTTACGAGAACAACTTCGCATAATACAATAGAATGGGAAACGTTTAGAATATTTACTTCTATTTCCCATAACTGTCCTCTAGAATGCTGCGTAATAAATTTTGTTAAAGTGAGAATAAGCAAGTTCAATGGAAATATTACCATGTACATATACGTTTTTGCTATAGAACTAACACCAAACATGACAGTGACATGCGTCATTCAATAAGGTGTAGAACGAAAATGCTTAAGCTGTATATTTTTGTACTACAGAAACAACACAATGAACCCTCGGCAAGTTAAACTTCACATAGCATGCCCTCGTGGATTCTTTTATTTCGTTTCATTGATACAATACTCGAAAGCAAACAAGAAAATGTTATCATCAGTCTATGAAATGTACATTAGCATACTATCACAATCACTGACATTGTTTCAGATTAATCAAATACTTGAATTGGTATAATGCAAAAACTGCTATAGAGCATTACAACACAAAAGTGAATTGTATAATAAATCTATTACCTACGCAACCATGTTAGAAATTGTATGTATATACAGTTAGTCAAACTCCTCTGCAAACTCTCAAACTAATATCGTAAATGCCAGTTATTTAAATGCAAAGGCATAAGTGGAAATTCATAGAAATTCCTGCATGCGATTTCCTAAAATAACAACTAAGATAAATTATACTATGAAATGTAACAACTTAATAAGTTATATATCAAGCAAGAGATATAAGCCGGAGGGAAGTGTCGCCATATCGGATATCTCTATCTGAGTGCACTCGTTACTACCTCCCACGAGTACACGGTCGCGTTTCATTCGACGATCTGTATTAGAGAACTAGATGCACTCTTAAAGCTTCCCAAGTAAAATTACCCCCCAAGCATACGTTACAATTTATTAAGCAAATGCATTTGAGATCACAAAAGTTCACATGTGTAATTTTACTCCATAAACAGCTTCTATCTGGACATACAAACCGTAAGCATATTTGCATTATCCATAGTGATCAGACAAGAATATCATCAAGTGACTGACTGTACTAGAATGTTTAACTGAAATCCGCAAGCTAACTTTTATTCAAAAGGAATGTGTTAAAATACAATGAATGTTTAAATAATATATAAACAAGTAAGTATGTGGTGTGTTTTGTTGACGTTAAGAATTTTGTAGCAAATGTCCTGATCCTGCTGTCTACTATAAATAATTCCACAAATCATTATTGTTCTTTTATCATCGTTAATTCATTTTTGTACTTGATGGGGTAATTTATTGTCAATTGTTGAAGAACATATAAGTATATCACAGTTTAAAAGGTGGAAAAAATGCTTCCTAAGACAGATCTTCAAAAGTGCATCACCGAGGATGGGTTTTTTTGAAATAACGTGTTAAACGAGCTAGAATTACAAAATTTGGAACATTCAATTAACTTACTGGAGCCTCCGCCCATTTGGGATAAATTATTGCAAGCTTAGAGAATCGGCTTTGGCATCGAAAGTGTAATCAATGTTTCAAATTTCGTAATTCTGGCTCAAACAGTTCACATGTTATTCCAAATGAACACCGCCTAATGCATCTTTGAAGAGCTCTATTTCTCTTAAAAAGCATTTCTGACCAATGTTCACACGAAGTTTTTTGTTTATTTTGATGAAAGGAATCAGCACCCGGAATATTTTGGTACCTCTTACAAATATCGTGTATAATAAAAATGGTAATATTTTTCTTGTGAAGAACAGTATCCCCTTATGATATACTGGATTGCCTGTATACTCTATACAGATTTATGGTTTAGTTTCTTTTCTATTATTTTGATCAAGTTAATTAAAATGTACAGCTCAATCTAAATGCGCGTTTAATATTTTTGTAAATTAAGATTGTTATACACAGAATATTAATTTATGAAAATCTCAAAAATGCATTATCCACGCCTCTGGTGTACTAAAACAAAGAATATGTACAGGGTGGGCCAGCTAAGTTGTCCAAAATTTTGTGATGAAATATCAAGTCGTTCAAAAGTTAGTAGGGGAGGAGGACATTTTACGACCGCACTGTATAATACTAGTCTGCTTTAAATATAGTACCGACGAAATCTTAGGCGTTACATGGAATGCCTAGACATTTTATACATATAATGACTGGACGATTGCAGGCACTATGTTATTCTACTAGGTGGTTTGAGCGGGCTGGCCTACTCTTTATAGTTTATAGTATATATATCTCAAATTAGACTTTGGCGAAAAAATGTTATATCTATCGATAAAGTATCAAACGATAAATCTATTTCGTTACGGTCTGTGGCAACTGCCCAATCTATTAAACATAAAAGACAAGGATTTGTAAAATGTCATTATAAAATCAAATAACAAAAAAAATTGTGGTTGCCTTAAACGGTAATTATTTGTGTAACAAGGGAAGAAAGTGCTATTTTTCTTCCTGCCAGTAACCGAGGGAAGAAGAAACACTTTCTTCCTGTGTTTCACTTATTATTTTTTCACCACCACCAAATATAACTTTCAATAAAAACCTCACTGTTTACCATACAATATATACTTCTGCAAGATAGAAGCGTCACTCGTAACTAGTTCTCCAGGTCGACAGAGGCGCTAGCATAGCTATATCAAATTTATTTGTGTCTGCGAAGATAAATTTCATAGAAAACCGCGTCCTAGATCTTTCCCAACAAAAACAAACAAATATAACGCATCCTAACTTCACTTTCTAATTTTATGTTTCACTTACAATAATTGTATTTAACTTGTTAGAGCATAAAATAGGTGTTTCAAAATTAATTTTCATTCTTAATAGGGAGTCATGAAATTGTATTTTAAGGAAGCTCACATTTAATGCAAGCAATTTGTTACAGCAAACAATTAACGGGATATTAATAGCCTAACGGCCCTATGTGAAAACATACCTACTCCAGATGTTAGGCATTGTAATTTTATTGTGCTATCAGTATACGATAGTTATAGTATAATATTAGCCTTCCACATTTTTCTTCCGTCTCTGTATATGCTATCGTTAATTATAAGTAATGTTTCTGGAAAATATTATATTTTTTTCTTGATACAGTAAGCTACATTATCTTCTACTTGCAAGCACCAAATTATTTAAAACAAAGATTATTTAAAGTTGTAATTGTGTATCTTTAACTACGGCAGCGTGTTTCAAGTAAATTACACAACTAAGAAACCTGTTATTGGAAATTTTACAAAATATTGCATCTCAATTTATTAGCAACGACCATGCCCGAGCTTATCTAACAAACTCACTTGCGTTGCTAATAAAATGTATTAAATTGCAATTCAAATTTCAAAAAAAAATAATTTTGGCAACGTTTGCCCGCTGTGCGTATTTTTAGCATGGCGTCATCTGGTCAAATTGCAACGTCTCCTAGAGATAAAGCACTCGAAGAAGAAGAAGTCATCTGGTGCTGTTATAAATAATTATTTTAGTTTTTTCCAAACCGTTAAATGGCGCATATGGTGGTTCAAAAAATATTGAGAGCGGTCATTCTATTCTGTAGGGTTATACGTCCTATGTTGTTAAGCAAGTTAGGCATTATAGAAAATGCCTTGGTTATCCAAATTACCTGTAACATATACACACACATAAACACGTTTACACATACTTTACCTAATTCTGTTCTTAATTTAAGAACAACCATATATAATGATTAATCATACCAATATACTTGTTACAGAATAGTTATTTGTATACTTAGGCCGCGAAATCATTCTTTAACGTACCGAGAGGAAGATTGCCGCCGAGGCCGCTTGCGGCCGAGGCAAGGCAACCTCGAGGTCGTTAAAGAATGACGCGGCCGCAGTATACACAAC
>JABXWE010025794.1:0-16369 GCA_014611495.1 Limonius californicus
GTGGTTCGGAGCCCACGTTAAGCTGTAGGTCCTCTATGTCTGTGGCACTCTAAACGCGCAACACAGGCATAGGAGAGAAGATCGCTACGTCTCTTAAGAGACAAAGCACCCTAAGAAGAAGAAGATAGTTTAACCAGTCACTGACAGCATTCAATTCTTCATTTAATAGGTTCACTATCTCTGTATAATTTTTTTCTGTGATATATATCAACGTGTCGTCGGCGAATAATTCCATGCTACACTTATTAACTGTCTGCATTATACCATTTAAGTACAAAATAAAAAGAAGAGGACCCAACATGCTCCCCTGAGGCACACCTAGTTCCACTTGGTCAGCATCGAATGTGAATTCGCCCCATTTGGTTTTCTGAAATCTACAACTTAAATAATCTATAAACCAGTTCAGTGCATTATCCTTAATCTTGTAGCCCCATAGCTTTTCTGTCAGTTTACTCCTATTTACGGTTTAAAAAGTTCTACGTAAATCCAGAAAAACTTCAATAACTATTTCTCCTTTATCTATGCAATTCTTCCACTTTGGTACAACCAGCTGTCTTGCAGTTTCACAGTTATGTCTACACCTAAAACCAGATTGTTCCTTAACTATTAATTGTTTGTCCTGGAGGTAATCATTTAATTGATTGTAAACCCCCACTTCTAATATTTTTCTACTGCGGGAAGCATATTAACGGGCCTGAATTCCTCACATTTAATTGTGCTTTTTACTTTTTGTATTGGTATAATCATCCAAATTTTTAAGTGACTTGGTACTAACCCTTCGAGCAGGGACGAATTAACAAGATGCAGCAATGGCTCACCAATCAATTCAAATGATTGCTTAAGGAATTCCACAGAAATTTCGTCGGGGCTACTTTTGCTTTTAATATCAAAAATTATTTCTTTTAACTCTTCTACGTTAAGCAGTTTAAAATTACTAAAGGAACTGGTATCATCGTTATTGGATGCCCGAATTTTCCATTCAGCATTAGATACATCAATATTCTTAGCGATATCCATGACACTATCAATATAATATCTATTGAATTTACTAGCAATGCCCTGTTTACATTCCGATAATTTTCCATTAAAGTCAATTGTGCTAACAGTATCTTTCCCTTTACATGTCATTAGAGTCCTCAAAGTCTTCCACATAATGTTTGGTCGTTTTTACAATTATCAATCTTTCTTCATAGTACTGCATTTTCTTGACTTGAATCAAATTTACTACATTATCTCGGTACGATAGACACTAACTTAATTTATATCACTTTAGTTTGCTTTCTTTATGTAAGTAAAATCTTTTATTCCAATCCTACAGTGTATTATTCTGCTTTTACTGCTTAGAAACAAGAAAGCAAAACTAAAATATGAATTCCGATCTTGTTTGTATAATATTCAATGGCAGTGTGGTTACTAAAAAACTTTAAGGTATGGTAGGCGTTTGTTACTTTTAATAGTATGCTGAATGCTTTGTTATTTTAATGTTAGAAATACCGTGTCAGAGTAACTTTTTTCTCATCCACTGATATTAATTGTAGTGTACGTAATAATTCCCTAATCATAACTTTTTTTGTAATGAAGGATAATTGTAGATATTTTAAATTTTTTATACAGGTCTATTACCTATCAAGGATTTCTACATATAACTCTTAACATATTAACCGCAGAAGTAAAAATTATGATTAGATTAATTATGTTGCAGTAATTAGGTAAAAGTTTGCAGGTTAAATAAAATCATATTTTTTGGAATGTTCAACTAGAGTTAATTGACTTTACTCAGCTTTATAAAATTTTTGGATGAAATGACTTGTTTTTACATCATTTTGAATTAAAAATACCTGGAAATTTTAGGTATTCCCAGTATTCACTTCCCTAGAATTTGAATTCCTTTGTTTCTGAGACAAACATCTATCTGAGTTGCAAACCGCTATTCTTTGTACTGTTCCTAAATCTCTTCAAACATTACTTATCTTTCTCTGCAGATAAATGTTTTTCTGAATAGACAAATTCATTATTTTTAGTAGTGGTAATTGCCTACTGTAACCATGACTTAGCTGCCATTTCTGATGTCACTTTTGTTTTATACACTATTTGCGTTTTTGGATTCAAAAATAAGTGACTGTAGTGGACATAATAGTTTGTTAATTTATTTGAATAGCCGAAAGAAAGACAGCTAGCTTCACCATGATTAATGAATCATATGAATACTCATGTACGTAAATTAGTAGACTGATTAACAGTTTGTACTCTGTTGACATTAGCATTGCTATGATGTCAATTATTTTTATTGAATAAAGAGATAAATGTGTTCGTTTGCACCCATAATGTGTGTGTGTACATGTTGCAGAACATTTTTGTTGTGAATATGATATTCATAAGATTTCACATTAAACAAATAAATATTTAAATAATCACAGCATTCTTTGTTATTAATTGCAGCTGATGAAGAGTCGATAGATCTATCATCGCATCTTGAATCTTCAGTAACAGTGGGTGATCACGCATTTAGTCAAATGCAGGGCGATCTAGATCAACAGCGTCTCTTGGGGGAACGCCCTTTGAATGATCCTTTGGCAGATATTATGGTCAGGGAAATTCAGCATCAAGAAAGGTAATTTAATATGAGATTTGCTGCCTGTACTCCCACTGAATTTGTTGGAAACTAATCATTTTTAAATAGAACAAATCTTTTATGGTCTAAGTAGATTGTCAATTGTCAAGGAAAATTACCCCACCCAGGGGGACTGAGGTTTGAAACCTGGTGAGGGTGTGATTTTTTAAAAAACAATTCCCATTACTCGACTTGGTCAAGCCATTAGTCCTTGAGATACAATTAATAATTTACCACGGAGTGGTCGACTGTGGCACATCCTCTATACAAGACACCCCTCTGTGGTAACTGATGGGAAACTACCATAGAGAACACATTTTCCTTGTGCAGTGAATCTGTATATTCCAGTGCATGATCGTCGCCTGCACTGAAGTTGAATATGCCACTATAAGAAGAATTTTAATGATGGCAATTTCATTTGCAAAGGTTAACTGATGGCAGTATCATTTGCTAAGGTTAACTGAATATTTAAAAAATAGGTGAAAAATCCAAGATTTTATTTAAAGTAATCTTAACCTTACAAGAGTGCTAACGTCTTAATATCTCGTATGAACGACTCTTTGAAGTAAAGGCAGTTTAAACAGGAGATGACTGGTTTTTAATTTGTATCTGATTATTTTGTATGCTTAGACATATTTAGAAATGTCACTTTCTAAAGAAGAATAATAATAGTTGCTATATACTATTGTTTTCATTGTTAATGTCAAAACAGCAAATTGTTTCTTTTTCTGATATACGAATCTGCTGTGCACTGACACCTAGAAAAATGATTGATGTGATCTTGTAAATTGTTATTGGTGTAGAAATCTGTATAGTATTCATGATTATATCAGTTATTAAATAATATAAAACAGTACATGAAAGCTAAAAATAATTTGATGCATGTATTTTTAAATTTGTCTCGAAAATTTTGAACTTTTGTATGTTTATAAGACAAGCTTAAACTAATTGTTACCCCAGTGGTGAGCCTTAGTTGTTTACAATAAGGAAGCAGTAAAAGTTGATTGTTATTTGAAATTACTCATTTTTGTGTAAATTCTCACATAAAAAGTATTCTCCATGTAATTGTCATAGCCTTCAGTGTAGCAAGGTTTAAAATTCATAATTGCAAGAACATTTAAATTTGGGTAAAATAAGTATTTTAAAACTTTAATTTGTCTTGTTAACTTCCTACATTGTTGGCACAAGAAAGTGGAAGATTTATTTAATGCAAACATTCATGATTTTAACATAAATTTAGGTTTAAAATTAGACAAACAGGTTTTTTAAAGTATCTATATACATATTTGGTTTTTTTTAAATTGGAGGGTCTTAATTCAAATCATTTTGTATCAAATATTGTAGTTGAAAAATTAAAATCGATATTTTTTATGCATATTTCGACATTAGCGCCTTTTATATAAAAACTATAACAAAATTATTAAAAATACCTATATTTTTTTTGTTTCTTGTCCCGCTTTGATAAATTCTGTCGTTTTGGAAAGCTAACAGTCCAGCCTTAATTTCCAATCGAGAAAAATGTACAAATTAGTTGGTGATTTAGGGGTTAAATAACCTCAGCTGTATGCTTTTAAAGTTTTTCACACATGTTTAGAATCACCCTGTATATGTAATATTTTTCAAAACTAGCTGAATTTATGTTTTCATTATGTTACACCTTTTTTAAATGTTAATGTAACTCTTTTTACAAAATTAAACGAAGGAATTTAAACATTTTAATATGTCTTAACAGTTGAATGAGTCGGATAAAAAATTCAGTATCTGTGAAAACATGTTTCACTGTTTCTGCATTACAATGACATTATTCTCGCACTACTTTTAAGACTAGAATGGAGTTCATTCTTAAACGATTTTGAGTGACATTTTGTTGTCAGCGATTGGTATGCCTGCGGTCTGACATTAAGTGTATGTTTCCAGCTGAAAGACTTTATCAGATTTGAGTATTATCGCGGGCTGCGGAATTTAAATTGATATATTTTGCATTAAACTATAATTTCGATTTCGTGTTAAATAAACTTTGAAACGTCGAATTCCCACAACTGACAAACACAAATAATTGCTGCCAACCTAACTATATTCTACCAAAAGTTTCCTAGAAATTGTCAACTATTTTTATGAAAAAATTTAAATAAATAAAGTAAATGGAAGCCGAAACAGAGAAAATAGTATAAAAACTCGTTACAGAAAGCCATTCAAGTACTTCTCCGTTGGGACACTCGCCGCTACGCGGCTCGTGTCCGAATTTCGGATTCGTGCTGGAATATGTTGCCTTCTGTAACTCATGTTTTAATATACTATTCTAAGTTTGAAACTATCTACCTGTATTGAAGGGTAGCCATTTTTATTTTATCTATTTCAATCACCTTATATCATAACATGTTCTAATCCGTTACTTGTAAGTACTTCTTTATGGAAACTTTCAACAATATTTAAAAAAATTATCTAGAACAGAATTTCTTTTATCTGAAAATGGAAATTTTCTTTGAGTCATTAACTTTGAAAATTAAATAAAAACAGATTCTGATAATCTCATAAGGCTTGTGTGTTCTCTTGTATTGCGATTTTATGGTGTCTTTGAACTTTGATATAAATATACTGTTCTAAACTTTCAGAGACAAATTGTCTGAAATTGGCAAAATCTGGGAGAAATAATTCATACGTTATTTATTATATAATAAAAGCATATTGTTTTCTTAAATCGGTTTCCAATATGCTTATATTATTCATTACAGATTGTAGTTGTAGTACAAGTGTTTTAACAATGGGAACTTTCTTCACATGATAGTAGATAACAATAATCATGTAATATAACAGGAAATTGTAGGTTAGACTTCGATTTGTTTATTTATTAAGAATTACTGTGAGCAGTTTTAAACTTTGTGTCATCAATGATAATGGCCTTCTCATTATAATTATTACCACGAGTTTTTCCTTGAGACTGTTTAATTGTTTCCCACAATTGCATATCATATCATCATCGTGATTGTTCTCATACTATCTGTCATGCGGATTGAAAAAAATTTAAGTAAACACTGGGAGTTGCTCAACTTTACTGTTTGTTGTTTCTTCACCTTAAAAATTTTCGTTTTATTTTTATACTATTGTGTGGTTATCTAATGATAAACATGCTTAAATCTAATATTAATTTAAGACAAAATGAAAAGTTTTCTAGTGAAACCATGCAGCTTTATTTAATAATGTGAAATATGGACTTATTGCACTCAAATTGTAAAAACCAATATTTTTAGTTCTTTAAACTTGTAAAGAAATCTAAAGCTGACAAAGTATTAAATCTGTGAGATTTGATTCTCGCAATGAGAAAAAATATGTACACTTATGAGAGCAATTTATGATTGCACTTGATTATCTGAAGCAATCGAAAACTTATTTAAATTAATATAGAAAACTGAAGGCGATCAGTTTCTGTCAGAACATGATTTATTTAGTATCTGAAATATCAATAAAATAAGAGAAGCTGGTGTTTATTTTTAGAAAAACGAAATTCGGAAGTTTTCGAGTACCACATAAGCTTACATTCATTAATGGAACCTATCCCTAACCTACATTCCGTTTTTCTGGAAAGCATATTTTTTCTTCTCAGATATGTATGATTTAATGGGCGCATTCACAATTAGTAGGTATGTTTTGTGAATACGAAATTTATTTAATAGAGTGAATTAATACTTTATAGAGTGGGGAAGTACCTAGCTACTTTTTCTATAGCTTTTTAAAATGGCACATTATAGGTAACACTAAGTAGCATGTGGCAGTGGTGAGCTACCAAAAAAAAATCAATAGCTGCATTGGAAAATAGAGAAGTTACTTTTTTGATATATAAATTTAATTACATATTAGGTTTAAACATTTAATGCAATTTAAAACAATTTCTAGGAAAGTCTTCTTTGAAATTATAACTAAGATTTCCCATAAGCTCCTACGTTGATAAAGATGCAAGGTTACAAGTAGCATTATGCTTAAAAAATTCCAACGAATAATAATAAATGTGAAAGAAGCTGCTGGGTTTAAGGCTGATTCATAAAATTTAATTCTATACGTCCTGTATTGTTGTCTTCAAATGTTCAATTTCACCACTGCGTGTTTTGTACCTCGCTAAACTTGCCATTTGTTTTTTATTTGAATTTTACAAATACGTGTGCCAGAGCTCTTAATTTGTTTTGTTATTGGTGGTTTATTGGAATCATAACAGTGACGAAATGGGGTGATAATTCTATAAAAAAATATTAGAAAGTTAGGCTTTAACGAAATTGATTTAAAATTTTTGATTTTTAAAACGTAGAGAAAAAGTAGTTGATATAGTTTCTCAAATAGTAGTTTATAAGTGGTTTTCCTAACACTGATGACAACTTTAACTTTTATTGGAACATTATAAAAATACAGTTAATGGAATACTTGATTGATATTTAAAAACTGCTTGAAGGAAACATGTTATCGATGTTCAGAAGGCGTTGCCATACGTATTTGCGTTGTTGTTCTTAAGCAGCGTGTGTCAAGTTTAGCTAATAACGGATAATTTTTAATATAAGTTAGCACACAACTACCCATAAATGATGTTATCCAATTTCGTAAATTTCAATTTATTGTTTCTCAAATAATGTGAGGTTATGTATATCCTGTGATAAATAATTTTTTGATTGGCTTAAGCCATTTGCCATTGAAGAACTCTGACGCTGGAATTTTCTATTCATCATAAGTGAACTTTTGGGGGGTCTGCCAGTGTAATACTTTTATTACGATGATGATGATGATGACTATCGATACGTGTTCCGGCCGCGTTGCCATATGTATTTATGTTGGTTGTCAGTGAATAGCGCTTATCAAGTTATACCTAACAGTTAGTAATTTATAATACAGTACACCTTCGCTAATCCCGACATGCTATAACTTTATAATCCGTATGTATTTCATGATGGTTAAAAAATGTTATATAAAGCATGTAAAAATATATAGTTTAGAAAAATTCACCAATAGAAGGTGTTCTTTTCAAAGATAACGATCACTCCGATCCATCTGAAGATGGATTAATTTTAATCCAAACCTTAGAGTTATAGTTTCACTACCCAACAGTACAGCAATTAAAGAGGTAATTGTTCAGAATGTGATACAACATGTTAAGTGTTTTAGGGAAAAAAAAATGTTGACCAATAAAAGTTGGACGATACTCTGCCCAAAAGGGACAGGAAGAAGATGAAATTCGTTTGATTCAATTAAAACAACAATGGCAATCGGAATCGGTAAATACAAATTTAACCCTCTATGTTGAATTGCATTGATCCATAAGTTAATTCTGAGAAAGTTTTTAATTGGGCAATTGCACACACTGAGGACACAGATCAATATTGAATTGCAGACACTTCAGAAGCTGACGATAATGGCATAAATACCACTGTTTTTGAATGTGAATTTGTAGAAGAATCTTGTAATAAAAGCTTGCACAAATATATGCTGCTCGGTCATTTTCTCAGTGCTGTCAGTGGAGAGAAGTAAATAGCATTCTAATGCAAAAAGAAGTAGTTATTGTATTAAACAAAAACATTGTGTATGAATACAGTCTTATTATTTTTTTATAGAAATAGTTCGATTTCACTTAACATATCCTACTGCTTTAGTTAGTAGTTTTTTTCCAAATGTCTGTAATTCGTTAAAAACTCAAATTCGAATGGGGGAAAATTTTATCTGTCTGGACTAGCGCAGCTGTACTGTATATCTTACCACACGGCTATTCATAAAACATCTTACACGATTTTGACAATTTCAGTTTATTGTTCCTCCAATGATGTGAGGTTATGTACGATATGGCGTGTGCTGTGATGTATAGTTTAAAGATTGCTTAAGCCATTTGTCATTAAAAAATTTCACGGGGTAACTCTATATTTCTCTTGCGTGAGTTTTTTTAATATTAACATTTGGCGAAAAAAGTCTACCGGTCTATTGTTTCTATTGACAGAAAATGGTGAACGAGCCCGTTCTTTCTAAAACCTTATACTACAATAAACCATAAAACCTCAAACTATACAACAAATTGTATTTATTCTCTAAAAGTATGAAACATAAATGGAATATAAGCCTAGTCCGTAGATTTAAAATTACATGCAAGTAGATTTACCAAATTTATTATAAAATTATTTGAAATATTACATGTATGAAACACAGAAGCATCAACAAATTAGTGTTGTAATACGCGAACATCGTTTTTCCTATTTAATACATACGAGGTGTGTAAATTAAGTAATGAGACTGATTTTTTTTTCAATTTTTTTATTTGAATAAAATTACAATTCAACATTGTCTCCTTCAAAGTAACTGCCTTGGGAAGCTACGCAGCGCTAGAGATGGTTCTTCCACTCCTCATAGCAGTTCTGGAACTCGGATACTGAAATATCCTTCAGTTGGCCGGTTACAGCCGCTTGAATGTTTTCCAGTGTCCCAAAATGACGTCTCATGAGGTGATTTTTCAGTCTCGTGAAGAGGAAATAGTCACAAGGACTCAAGTCGGGCGAATAAGGAGGCTGAGGAGCCACAGGAATGTTCTTACTGGCTAAAAAATCGTTTATTGAAATTGCTGTGTGACAAGGCGCATTGTCGTGATGCAACACCCAGTTGTTCTTGATGTTTGGTTTCACACGCATGACCTATTTTCGAAGTCTTTCAAGAACCTCTCTATAAAAGTGTTGACTAACCATTTGGCCTTGAGGCACAAACTCTTTGTGAACGATTCCCTGGCTATCAAAAAAGCAAATCAGCATGCATTTGATCTTCGACTTGCTCATTTTTGCTTTTTTTGGCCTTGGAGAGGTTGAAGTGTGCCATTCCATGCTCTGGCGCTTGGTTTCCGGGTCATACTCAAACACTCAAGACTCGTCACCAGTAATGACACGCCCCAGACAATGGGGATCATTTTCAAACGGTTCCAAAAAATCAAGGCGCCTTTCCCTCCTGGTGTTCTTTTGGTCCTGTGAAATGTTTTTCGGAACCATTTTTGTGCGGATTTTTCTCATCCCCAATTCATTGGTCAAAATCTGATTAACGGTGGTGTGAGTCAAATTCAACTCTTCCCCGATCATTCTGACTGTCAACCGAGGATCTGAACGCACAAGATCCCGGACTCGGACGACATTTTCATCGGTTTTTGAAAATGAAGGCCTTCCGTTGCGAGGTTCATCTTCAATCGACTCTCTTTCTCCTGAAAATGCCTTAAACCACCGAAAAACCTGGGTCCTTGACAAAACACTGTCTCCATAAGCCTGCCGAAATTTTGGAAAACTTTCCGTTGCACTGTACCCAAGTCTGAAGCGAATCGTGATAACACACCATTGCTCGAAATTGTTGTTAGTCATTTTCAGAACGCACTAGAAAAACTGTTTCGCGAAAAAAATCGCTATGGACAACCATATGACTCTAGCGAGTTCAAACTCGTACTGAAGGCGTATCACATGTTCACCTGCCGCCCCTTCCGCTCCCCCGTCCCCAGTGTTGCCAGATCGAACGCTACGCTACGCTACCAGTCTCATTACTTAATTTACTAACCTCGTACGTAAATATATTTGACGCCTGTTTTTATACTGATAATTACAATTTTCAGTTTTAGCCGCATCGCTAACTGAATACCAATGAATATTTTCAGAGCAATCTCTTGTTAGTAAAACCAAAGTTAAAGTGTATATGAATGCTATATGGATTTTTGATATGCATTGAAATGAAAAGCGAACATATTGTTCTCGAAATGAAAGCGCTTTAAAAGTTTAAATCAACGTTGCATAAAACTGTTACATGTATTCGAAACCAAACACAAAGTTTTTATCACAATATAGATCTTACATTCTATTTAGTGTTAGTGATGTGTTACGAGTTTGAAATTGCTTTGTTTTATTGTTTAGTTAATAGAATACTGTAGTTGTGGTCTAGTAGTCTGTTAACTCTATATGACTGTAAGAAATAAGCATATGAAGCAGTTTTATTTATCATCATACATTCAAAATGTTCGGTATTGTATTTTTGTGTATTGCAATGATGCTGTTTAAGTTATTATTTTAATTAATTATATGAACTAATAACAAAGACGATTTATATTGAATAATCATTGAACATTGAAATTCAGAAGCAAATAATATATAATATAAAGTAGAAAAAAACAAAAACAAAAACTGTACATCTTATTTTTATTATTCTTTTGGCAAATACGACTATAACGTACATTTAATTTAAAAAATCTAGCTTTAAATCCTTATTAGTTAAACATGTGACCTAAAACCAAAATGCAGGACATTATCGGGAAATAATGTTATCACTATAACCGCGTTAAATAACTAAATATAAAAACCAATGTTTTCATAGACGATTATTTGATTATTAAAATTTTAATTATAAATGATAACTTTATTAATTAATTATACGGTCATGATATTATTAATAAGGTAGATTTATCACTTAAGTTTACATTTGTTTATACTTTTTTGTACAGTTGGCTATTTAGAAAAAATACAAGCATTTCCAAATACGTTTCAATTTTACCCCTTCAGTAAAGATATGAGGTGAAAGTAAAAAGGCCTTCCTAGATGAAAATAAATATTTACCTAGAATTGAATGGCTCACAAAAACAGTGAATAGCATTGGACTGTATAAAACAGACATTTGTTCTGTTCATAGCGAGGTTTGCAAGACGTAACTAATAAAAGTTAATGTGGTTTCATATATGGTACTATATGGTTATGTGTAGTGGGAACTCAGTTGGCAGAGCGCTCGCTTTCTGGGCAGAACGTCGAATATCTTGTGCAGCAACCGATCATACACGAGTCCCCAATCTGAGTGGTAACCGTAGGATCTTAATGCCAAAAACCTCGAGAATTTCTGTCGTTCGGATTTGACGTTAAACTGCATCTAATAGTCAAATAAATCTTTGCAATTCAATATTTTTAGGAACTATCTTACCTTCTCGAATTTTCGGCTAAAGCTGTTATTTACGATAATTGCGGTTTACTTATTTAGGAGACACCCATGCGGTCATTTCATAAATAGGTTATTATTATTATTAGATGTTAGGGCTTTGGCCTTTATATGCCTTGCGTCACTTCGACCCTTAGTGGTTCTTTTGTAACTTATGAGCCCTTTCTTTGTTAGAGAAGTTGTAGGCTGTTGATGAACCTTATAATGTCTCTGGACTTCGAGTCCCTTATTTCGTTAGGTGTCATGGTTGCCTTTCCAAAATTTTTTGTCTGCGTCGACAGGCAGCATTGCATTCGCATAGAATGTGTTCTGCCGTTACCGCTGCCTCGTTGCATAATCGGCAGATTTGGTCCTCAGCTTTACCAATCTTAAAAAGATGGTATTTTTAGTGTTGTGTCGTCTGTTAATAGGCCAGTGATGGTTTTCAATTCCATCTTGCTGAGGGACAAAGCAAGTTTTGCTTTATTTTGCGAAACAGTGATGAACTGTTTTGCCTGACGTTGTCCTGGAATATTCTGCCAGTATAAGGATTTCTATTGTTCTTCCCATAGTTTGACCGCCTGTTTTATGTGGCTTTTCTGTATTCCACAGCAAGGCTCAGGTCCAGTGAATGGCGTCGATGGTCCGCGTTTTGCGAGTTCGTCGGCCTTTTCGTTGCCTGGTACACCCTCATGCCCTGGCACCCACCACAAGGTAACGTGGTTTTTGTTTGCCAGTTGTTTGAGGTTGTTCAGACACTCCCAGACTAGTTTCGACTCACAAATGGGGGGCCTTTAAAGCCTTTATTGCTGCCTGGCTGTCTGAGAGGATGTCAATTGTTGCACTTTTATATCCCTTCCTTAGGTTTATCTTTGTGCAAAGGTTTGTGGCATAAACCTCAGCTTGGAAGATGGTAGTTACGGCACCGAGGGGTTCGGAAATGCGGCAACCGGGTCCGTAGACCCCTGCTCCAGTTCCTCCTCCTTCCATCTTCGAACCATCTGTATACTACTGGAGGGATCCTTTCTTAAAGGAAGGTCCTCCCGAGGATCACACTTCCCGGTCTGTGATAGTCCCTCATATATAATATATAATTAAATAAATTAAATATATAATTGCGGTTTACTTATTTAGGAGACACCCATGCGGTCATTTCATAAATAGGTTAAGGCTGACGATTAAACGTAGGTATCCAAACAGATATTTTAGTAACGCCACGCGTAAGTACACAATATGTATGTATATTATAGGTGATGTACTTACTGTTGGAATTTACCATATTCAAAAGCATATTACAACCGTCCACTTCGTTTTAAATATACAAACTCATACTAATATACTTGACATGATTACCCCGAAAATAAGTACTTTATTTTCCAGTCCAAATATAGCAGCACCCACATGCACTTTATGCACATTTCAAAATATAGTTGAGAAAGAAAATTACGGCGATCAAATGAAAATTAGGTTGTTGCTCAGTGCAGTATACTGCAATGTTACCGAAAGTGATGTGTGCGAAAGAGAAACCACGATTGTGAAAACTAAATGGAGATGTTTTTTCACAAGAGTTAACTAGTTTTACGTAGACGAGCAACCACAACTGTTTTGTATGCCAGAAGTACTAATGTGATTGTTAATAATTTATTTAGGGACTTTAGGATCGATTTTGAAATCATACTTGACTTAGATTTATTGTCGTTTAAGTATCTGTTGCCGCTTTCATTAGAATAGAACTGGAATTTATATTAACATATAAGACACAGTATATAAAAAATATAGTAAAAAAAAAGTTTCACGTACTCGAATTGATTTTTTGATCACAGTTGATAATAGCATAATTGTGTCATATCATCCTCTTGGGCCGCGATTCCCAAAGTGTGTTCCGAGAAAGTTCCAATTGGGTTCGGTAAAAACCTAGAAAAACCATCTTTTTTTTTGTAAGGTGGTGGAAGGCTGCGTAAAGCGTTGCTCCTAATGGGGCAACTGAGCAGCAGAGGAATATTCGCGAACTTTTACAATAAATTTAAAGTCTGATGAAGATCTGTTTCTATGCGCACATTTGGTAGTCCAATACAACTGGAGAAGACATTTTGAAAGTCATCGAGGGCTACACATGAACACGGTCTAAACGTGAACAAATGTTCTGAGGTATGCAGCATTGGGGCTGCAGCGGTGATGAGAAAATTGAAAGGTTCTGTGTCAAGGATAAAAAATGTAGTACCAAATTGTACCAGTAGTCATTGCTTCTTGCATCGACAGACCCTTGTAGCGAAGAACATTCAATTAGACTTAAAAAAAGTTCTTGATGATAATGTAAAAACCGTCAATTATATGAAGTCTCGTCCATTGCAGACAAAACTCTTCAAAAAAGTATGCGCCGACGTGGGAAGCCACCAATCGCTCCTTTTTCACACAGAAGTGAGGCGACTTTCAAGAGATAAAGGCTTGGCCAGTATTTTTGCCATTTGTCTCTAATGTGGAAGAAGCTTTCTGCATCCATAAAAAGATCGCTCATCCTTTCATGGTAAAACTACCTCTACTTTGATAGTGAGTGACAAAGTATCATCTCTAAAATCCAAACCTCAGTTTCAGTTCAGTGCAGAGGAACATCGGTGAGCACTCACCAAATCCCTCTCTGAATACTTTGGAGACACCAACAGAAACATTGACTGGGTACAAAACCCTTTTCTTAGCGGAAAAAATAAACCTAAAATGTTGTTCGTCTCTGAATTTGAAATGCAGTGCCCATACTCTTTGCAAACAAAATTTGAATCCCTATCGCTCAATGACTTCTAGATGGAACATATTGTCTAATTCCAAAAAGCAGCTGAGGAGGCCGTCAGAGTTCTGCTTCTATTTGTATCCATGTAGTGCTCATTCAGCTATCAGACATTAAGCCCACCTTCAAACTTATCATGAGGAGAAATATGTAACAGTTTAATTTACATTTACATTTACACAAAATGATATTTCTTTCTTTGCTCTATAGTTAGACCTTCGTCCTACGCTTTATACATAACTCGAGTAAGGCTGATAATGTACAACAAGCTTCGCTGAATTAAAAACGCTATATAAAAATGTAGCGCAGATTATATGTTCCGCGAAAGCGTGCGAGACCCTCAAGGGTTTCTCGGTCGAAAAAGTTTGGGAACCGCTGCTCTAGGGAACTGTGGAAAAAATTATGTTTCCTTGATAGGTAGATTGTGTTATGTATGTATATCGAAATTTAGATCTCGCTTATTCAAATACCAATCAAATCAACTAACCGTGGACTGAAAGAAAGCAGGCAGTCTAAAAATTCTATTAGTAATTGTCAATTTATCGCGAGTTGAAATTGACAGCTATCACTATTAAGGTAGTTCCGATTTCCATCCGCATTCTTTATGACGTTTTTACTCATACGATACATTATTAATTACAATTAATATTTAAACTTATTACTTTAAACTTTTAAGACCAAATTTATGTCATAGTATACTACTATTTGGAACATTACCTTATTGATGTTATATGGTATAGAAAAAATGATGAAGTTTTATCAATAGATAATGTTATGTATACATCAAAATTTATCGAAACCAAACCAACCAATCGTAGAAAAGATTTTTTTTAAAGCAGGTGCTTCAAAGATTCCGTTACTGATTGTCGACTTATAGCAAATTGAAATTTGACAGCTATCACTTTTAAGATACGGCGTTTGTTTCCAATTTCCTCCAGTACTCTTTAGAGCGATTTTTTACTCGGACAGTACATCATTAATTACAGTTAATGTTTAAACATATTATTTTAACTTTATTTCGTAGTATTCTATGATTGGAGCATTAAAAGGTTGATGTTATATGTTATTTGCATATCACAATTATTTCAAAACTGTATTTTCATAACATCAACGACATTTCAATTTCATTCTGTGAATATTAACATTTTCCAATAATATGGACTAGATCCATTTGCAGTTTTTTACTCTTATAAGCCAACTTAGTGAACGCAGTCTTCTATAAAATTAGTATTATATTGTTTCTCGTTGAAATGCATGTATAATGTTTTATTGTACTTGTGAATGCATTACAAAGAGGTAAAGATACGTCTTATAAGTTGTATTGTACACGCCAAAAATGTACATGAACACTCGGTTGGAATCGTAGCATCGATATATTCATATTGCCATATGTGCATGTATTAATACGTTTTATTACAGAAGTTTTTGCATTACACACTTATACAAAGTGATTTTTTAAAAAGTCAATTGCAGTAGTCTAGGGATTGTCCCGTCTACATTAAGCTTTAGAATCTGACAATATGAAAATTGTAACAGCATAGCTGCCAATAATTAAATAAAGAAGCTTCAATTATTTATTCAAAAATGAATTTCACAGTGCAGCATAAGATATTTATGGTAAAAGCTTATTACCGGACTGGAATCATCATAAATGGTGAGTGGCGGTATTCGATCCAGGAATGCTTCAACGATTTTACAGACCATTTTGGAATTGTTGAACACATTCGATTTTACGATGTTCTAAGGCACACTTTGGAATTATTCGATGACACAGGTGGTGTTACATGCAGAAATGGTAGCGGTAGACCTACAGAACGCACACCAGACGTCCTGGAAAATGTTAGACAAATAATGGCTGAAGCTCCCTCAACTTCACTTCGACGTCTTTCACAGCGCATTGATTTGTCTTACACAACCACGAGGAATATTCTTAAAGCAGATTTAAAGTTATTCCCAAATAAAGTAACTTCAGTTCATCAGATTCTACCAGCAGACATGCCTCTAAGAGAACGATATTGTCAATGGTTTTTAAACGCATT
>JABXWE010025796.1:0-13790 GCA_014611495.1 Limonius californicus
CCATCTGTTTGCTCAACAGCCAACTTGATCGCGGCCTTTTGCTCGCCACTTAGTAATCTATTGCCAATTGCTCGCTGGGAAAGATGCTCGCAAAACAGTTGCTTGCCATCTGTTTGCTCAACAGCCAACTTCCTCGCCGCCTTTTGCTCGTCACTTATTGATTTATTGCCAATAGCTCGCTGGGAGAGATGTTCGCCAATACAGTTGCTTGCCATCTGTTTGCTCAACAGCCAACTTGCTCGTCTCCTTTTGCTCGCTACTGATTGATCTATTGCCAGTTGCTCGCTGGGAAAGATGCTCGCGAAACAGTTGCTTGCCATCTGTTTGCTCAACAGCCAACTTCCTCGCCGCCTTTTGCTCGTCACTTATTGATTTATTGCCAATAACTAGCTGGGAGAGATGCTCGCCAATACAGTTGCTTGCCATCTGTTCGCTCAACAGCCAACTTGCTCGTCTCCTTTTGCTCGCTACTGATTGATCTATTGCCAGTTGCTCGCTGGGAAAGATGCTCGCTAAAACAGTTGCTTGCCATCTGTTTGCTTGGCAGCCAACTTGCTCACCACCGGTTGTTCGATTACCGATTGCTCGCTGGGAAAGATGCTCGCCAAGACAGTTGCTTGCCACCCGTTTGCTCGACAGCGAATGTTCACCGTCCGTTTGCTCGACAGCCAACTTGCTCGCAGTACTAAGTATAAATGCACCAATGTAGAAAAACTAGTTTATATTTTGAAGCACATCTTCTGATTCATAATTAAAATTTTTACTTTGATTTTCAGATACCACGGGTATAGGAAGAATCTTATTATTTTTTAAATAGATTTTGATATTTTAAGGAAATATTCGTTTATGGAAGTGGTCTGAGTGGATAACTGTTTACTTAATTTTTGGAATCTTAAAATGCTGTTTCTGTATCAGTAAAACAATGTTAACGACATTTTGAGAAATTAATACGTAAAAAAATTAAAAAAATATATACAATATAAAAATCAGATACACTTCAAGTTAATGTTATTAGGAACAATACAAAATAAATATTACTCTATACGAATTTATATACAAGAACAGGCAACCCTGCTTTTACTATTAATATTCCTTAGAGGAATGTAAGATTTTGAGAATTAATTATCAATAGCATATACTAAATTCCTTCATATAATATTTACTTTTAAGAATAAATTGCTTGTCGAGCCGGCGAGCAACTACACTGGCGAGCAAAAAAATCGGACCACTTTAATATTATCCAACGCCATGCATTGCATTTGTTCCAAACTGTTTACAACTATTCCATATTTATGTAGTAAGCTTAGTAGCATGTGAAACAGTAAAAAATTATCTCATCTGTGAAACAATTTACAGTGAAGTGCATAGATGTTCATTTTGCGTAGTTCATTGAATTCTTATTTGTTCCTTTTATCAGTTCTTTGAGTTAATTTTGATTGTTGTGATACCGTATCATTTCTTAAATTTGGCGTTTATTGGTGTCACCAGTAAATGTCAGTAAAATGAACAATCAACAAATTGGAGATGGACGGAGTTAGCGTTATGTTGCCGCAACGTTGGAAATCAGCAGTTCCAGTATTCAACGATTGTGAGAACAGTATCAGGAGACGGGTTTACTTGGAAGAAGGCCAGAATCGGGACGAAGAAAGGCCACCTCAGAACAGGATGACATTTCTATGGTTTCGTCCGTATTAAGAAACAGACGTATTACTGCAGCGAAGTTAAAAAGTTGTTTGATGGAAGCACGTGGTATCAATATTAGCGAGTGGACGGTAAGAAAGAGATTTCTAAAAGCCAATTTAAAGGGTGTACAAGCTAGTCACAGGGTCTAAACTTTTCAGCAATCATCGAGTAGATAGGTTTAATTTTGCTCGTATCCACAACAATTAGACGACGGAGTAATGGCGTGCTGTATTCTTTACAAATGAGTCAAGATTTTGTTTATATGGTGCTGATGATCGAGATAGAGTGTGGCGTCTCATTGCGTCAGTTTTCAGGGAGGATCTTTGATGGTCTGAGCCAGTATTTCCTAGGAGGCTCGCGCGGAGTTAGTCTATTCATTAACAGCAGCTCGATATGTGTCAGATGTTCTCCAAAATCATGTGATCCCGTATGCTCTATTTATAGGCGGCGCTTTTATTCTAATACATGATAACGCTTGGTCATACGCAGCAAGAGTTGTATCTGACCACCTTCATGAAGTAGAATTAAAATTCATGAAACTGTCTTCCCTTAGTCCAGAGTTGAATTCGACAGAGAACGTCTGGGATGAGCTTGGGGGACGAGTTGGAAGCCGAATATCCTCACCTAGTAACTGGGCAGAGCTTAAAACAGCCATTACAGAAGAATGAAACAACATCCCGCTAGAAAGCATTCAGAAGATAACTGCAGGAATTATTGCAAGAAAGCAAGCAGTTATAAGACCAACAGAAAGCAACACTTCGTATTAAAACTCCAAGAAGATACTTTTGGGTTGCAATATTTCGTTCATGTTTTGTTTAATTTTTGTGTTAATTGTAAGAATTTCTTTCTCTAAATAAAAACCGTAACTTCATACGTGAGATCGTACTATTCAGGTTGTTAAAAACCCAGACAGGTAGTTCTTGGTAGTTTAATATAGTTTCCATCATATTAATATCTTGAAGCTGAAAATATATGAATATTTTCCAGTAGATCGGTTTGTTTGCTAGCCAGTGTAGTTGTCGAGGGTTGAGATCCGCGAGCAAACGGCGGCAAGCAAACGGTGACGAGCAGATTTATCTATTATTAATAAACAAAACAAGCTGTTCATAGTTCACTTCGCAGGATTCACTGACTTATTGAAATGAAAGTACAAACATAACTATTAACAAATTCAAACAAAACAGAAACAAACAAGAAAAAGAAGAAATTACCATATAGGATCCACTATGGAGCTGATACATCTTAAGGCGACAAAAATGTTCCATCAAATTTAAAAACAGCAATACGAACTAATTAAATCACTAATTTAAAGCTATAATAATAATAATGGCGAGCCTCCACATGCTATGAAGGGGTTTGGTCTGCATGGCGGAGGTCAGAGCGCCGGTATCCTTGCTCTCACACGCGGTTGTCACGTGCCAAATTAATTACACGTGGTAATACGGTGAGCATCACATATTAGACCGCATTATTAGCCCATTGTTCATTCGAACGCAGGTACCCAAGCGACTGGGTAGGCCGCCCGCCAAGCATCGAGTCGGGGGTTTGAACTCTCGATCTTCCGCACCAGAGCCCAGTGCTCTAACCATTGGACCACACTTTTTTTTAAGATGGTTACATTAAATTTACTTAAATTTATAAAACGTATAGAAATGGAAATTTATTAAAGAACAAACAAAGTAGTTTACACAATAGCATAGATTGCTACATGTGAGTTTGATTTGATTGAAGTTGAATGACTTTTCTCAATATTTCGAGCCCACAAGTATCTAACACTCATAAATAATTAATAAGGTTTATTTTAAAGGGACTTACAATTAATTCTATTTTGTTTTCTTATGCTAATGTAACGCAACATGTTTGCTTGCGACAAATATACATCTAATTTAATTTTAAATTGAATCTCGATTCTAACCATTTAATTTTTTGGCATTTCCATCCCTGCATATACCGAGCGTCTTGAAATTAGAATAATCATCTTTAAAACTTGAAATTTAAATTGAATTATATTTTTAAGAAGGCACAATTACAAACTTGTCATTTAATATCGCCCTATTTTTTATAGACTTTCTTACGTTGTCCAATTTATTCAGTACGAAGTCCATTCGTATTGTATTTTGTTCTATTTTTTCATTAAACAAGACCTTGAAATAAACGGAAACGAGATAAACGAAGAAAGTCCGTATATTATGCTACTTTTTATTTCATTGGCTGTGTAATTCGAGGTCACTGCCATAGCATCAAAAGCAGCATGCATGATATATGCGCATAAATGAATAACATAACAACACTTTTAATGACTTGAATTTAGAAAGGTAAAATTATTTGCCTCTAGTAAGCATCGGAACTAAATATGTAACCGTTTTTGGACTTCTCGTAGGTACATGTTTAACAGCTAACGCAGAAACTTGTCGAATCACCACTTAGAGTTAACAATATTTAACAGCCTCGTTTTGAAATTTATGAATCTTTCAAATAGTTTTATACTGTGGTAATTAATATCGAAGAGGTATCCTAATAATTTAGGAAACATTGTAGATGACAAATGAAAATTGTAGGTAATATGATTTTCATGGAAATGGACTCGCAAAAATAGGATTTGCTATCTTTAGAAACCTAAAGAAATTGATTGAGTTTTTTTGTCTCAATTTTTCCTTTATTCCTTTTTGGCTATATGTGTATAGGAGTGTTTCTCAACCTTCTTTCATGCGTGCCCCATTCTTTTAAATTCGTTTGATGGTGGCCTCCCACCTTCACATCTTGTAATGTATGTGTTGAGACACTGGTGAACAGCATAAAAGATACAAAAACAACAAAAATTAAGAGATATTAAAATTTTTAAATATGTTTACAAATTTAAATACGTCTTGAAATAGAAAATTGTACACAGATTTGGAAATTTTTATATTCAGTGCCATATTTTAAAAGTAAACGCACTTCTTTCTCTTTGTATCATGTTGCCAAATGTGTATGTGTGTGAACCGACTGGAGACAGAACTCAAAGTCAACTCATTATCGTTAATGCGACGAATTGGCAACAACGCGCTATCCCACGTCATTCATTTGATTTTGTCTTCTTCGTTATTAACTTTCTCCCCTTTGTTCTAATGACGGTCCATTATTATTTTCACACGTGTAGAACTGGCATCACTGCACAGACCATTGAATCGTATCCGCCTTTCGAGAACCTTCGCGATTTCGTCACGAGAAGTCTCGAATGAAATGATTTGAAATGGCAAGACGGCAGTAACACTGCAACAGTGAGAAGTCGATGATCGGTGTTATTTTATAGCACAATATTTTGATATCAGTTCTACAAAGACTGAAGTAAATGATGATGAACAACTACTGTGTGTCATTTGGTTGTCTATTTTCGTGGCTGATAGCACGTAACCGATTAAACTCAAAATACATTTGGGAACACTTCATAATGAGTACCTTAACAAACTTACAGGTGGCTTTGCAGCCAAAGTGGAATATTAAGAAAAACAAAAATATAGCATTAAAAAAGCTTTGTTTATAAATGAAAAAGCTATACCAGCTTTTTACAAAGTTGCGTATAAAATAGCTAGGTGCAAAAAGCCCCACACTATCGAGGAAGACATAATTCCGTCAAATGCGATTAATATTGTAGAAGGTTTGGAGAAAGTTTTACTAAACAACTGCAGTGTATACAACTATCAAATGATACGGTTGCTGAGCCAATTGGTGGTATATATGAAGATATGCAGGAACAAATTCTGTTGACGCTTTTAATCAATTATTCTTCATCGAGCTTGACGAAGCAATAGATAGTAACAAAGATTGTCATTTAATTGCTTATGTTCGCTTTTGCGATTGATTATCAGGAGTTGATGAGTTATTGATTTGTACACCAATAGAAAGAAAAGCCACAATACCTGAATTGTTCCAAATATTGGAGAATTTTATTTGGAAGGCAAAAATTGTGTCGCAATTTGCACTGATAGTGCCCGAATTATGTCTGGAAGATTGAAAGATTTACAAGCCATTGTGAGGGAAAACTCCCCCTATGTATTTGGACATATTGCATGAATCTTTTGCTGCAAAGGAAATTAGCCCTGGTATAACCACTATTAATAGCTATTATAACCGGGGTGAGTTATATAAAAATGAAATCCTTATAGTCAAGACTGTTTTGCGAAGTTTAAAAACAGCTAGAGCTGAAAATTTACTGGTACTATTTTATTGCAAGGCAAGGTGGTTATTAGAGAAAAAATGTTTACAATGTGTTTACGAATTAAGAAACGAAACTGTATTTTATGTGTTATGTCAATCAATTATCATTAAATGTTTTTATTTCAATCTCAATAGTTTTCAGTTTTTCTTTTAAGTTCCACTTTCTTCACCCCCCCTCTTTGGGTATTTCGCCGCCCCACGGGGGGCGCCCTGCAGGTCGATATAGGGTTATATAGATATAATTTCCGTAAACACTTACATTTCAAACCATAAACAGTTTAGGCATCAAATACTAATAAATGAAAAATGGCAAGACGTGCATTTGTGGTAAACTATATAAAAATTTACAGGAAAAGGTATTGCTTGTCTTAAAAAAAGCTTTCTTTCAACAAGGATTATAAACAGCCTGCGAGGACAAACACGGAATTAGTCGCTCTGCAGTGATATGTGACAATGTCCAGGACACAGATTCAACACAGCGGGGTTATTTATTAAAATATACGGCTCCAATATATGATACCGACTTGAAAAACCAGGCGCTAACGAGTGTTTGAATGTTCACGTACAAGTCATAATTTTAACTTTCTTCGAGACAATTTTTTAAAAACGTGCTCATGCTGAGCCAGGCTTCCATTCTAATTAGAATTAAAAATCGATAAAGTTTCTAGAAAATGTAAAGAAAGCGAAAACTTGCATTTATTCTACTTTGTAAGATTGTTGTTTATGTAGAATATAACATGTAGTTTGAATTTAAAATAGTAAACCTTTTAATGGAACGTCTTAAAATTCGTAAATAGTTAAGTTATATCTTTGTTTACATTTCCACTTCTAACACGATGTCCTCCTTCTCTACTAATTTTTGAACGACTTGATATTTCTTCACAAAATGTTGTGTGCTTTAATGGGAGGCTAAATACTACTTTTCAGCCCATATTTAAACTTTATAACTTTCAAAATAGCGGCTAGGCGCCATCCTGAACTATTTTTTTAAATGGCAATGGGGGTCGAGTGTCACCTCATTTGAAAGGTATTTTAATTCTGCGTCTGATCCTTCAATTTCATAAAAAATATTCATAAAAAAATGAGAGATGATTGAAAATATCCAGTTTACGGGAAGAAGAAGGCACCCGGCACCGATTTGCGGTCCGGATGTGTTGTTGGCTTCGTCGAGGACTACAACTTCTCCTTATGGTACTTTCCCGTAGCTCGGACGTCGATTAGAAACACGAATCGAGGGCCAGCACGTGTCCACGTCATCGCAGCGGGTCGGTCGCGAGCTCAATCTGCTCGCATAACTACGGCGTAAATATGAGCTAAAAAGTAATATTTAACCTCCCATTAAGGCACACAAAATTTTGTGAAGAAATATCAAGTCGTTCAAAAGTTAGTAGGCGGGAGGACATTTTACATTGCAGATAGTAAAGTTTGAAATGAACAGGAATCTGAATTAAAAGTTATTAAATTATTTGTGGTTCTTATGTTTTTATAGTGAAAAAAAAGTAATTTGACCACATAAACAACTAAATCGACGTAAGTTTGTGTATACATAGCATTTTGTTTTTTCTGTGAAATGGCAATGTTCTTTAAGGAACACGTATTTTTTTCTAAATCCGGTCGATTTTTGCTTTAACCTAACCTAGCTCTAACCTAATATAATTCTACTCTATATAATTCTCATCTAGTCTAACTCTAATCCACGCTGCATTTAACATAATCTAATTCTAACGTTGTGTAACTTCATCTCGCACCTAATCTAACTAGAATCCACCCTAACTTTAACATAGCCTGATTGTAACCTAGTCCAGCTGTAACATAATCTGTTGTCCACCTAACCTAACGGAAACCTTGTCTATGTCTCATCTAATCGTAACTCTAACCTAGTGTACCTTCAACCTAGTCCGATTTTACTTAACCCATCTCTTACTTTACTTAATTCTAATCCGCAGTAGCAGTAGCAAAGCCTGGGTCTAACCTTCTGTAACTATAACATAATCTGTTTCCCACCTAATCTAACTCTAACCTAGTCTATTTCTCATACATTCTAACTCTAAACTAGTGTAATTTCAACCTAAACCGATTATAATTTAACCCATTTCTCACCTAGTCTAACTTTAATTCACCCTAACTGCAACAAAGCCTGGGGATAGCCTAGTTCAGCTGTAACATATTCCGTTTTCCACCTAATCTAACTCTAACCTAGTTTTTTTTCTCATATAGTCTAACCCTAACCGAGTGTAGCTTCAACCTAGTCAAATTTTAATTTAAGTCGTCTCGCTTTCTTCCTTCTTCTTCTTCTGCTTTCTGTAATTCATGCTAACTGTAACGAAGACTGGGTCTAACCCAGTCCAACTGTAACATAATCTGTTTGCTACGTAAGCTAACTCTAACCTAGTGTATTTCTCTTATAGTGTAACTCTAACCTAGTATAACTTCAACCTAGTCCGATGTTACCTAACCTATCTCTCACTTTGCTTAATTCTAATCCGCAGTAGTAGTAACACAGCCTGACTCTAACCTATTCCGGTTATAACATAATCTGTTCCTCACCTAACCTAACCCTAACCTAGTCTATTTTTCATATAGTCTAACTCTAATCTAGTCCGATTTTCATTTAACCCATCTCTCATCTAGTCTAACTGTAATTCATCCTAATTGTAACAAAGCCTGGGGATAACCTAGTCCGGCTTTAACATAATCTGTTTACCACCTATCCTAACTCTAACCTAGTCTATTTCTCATATAGTCTAACTCTAACCTAGTGTAGCTTCTACCTAGTCCGATTTTAATTTAAGCCATCTCTCATCTACTCGTACTGCAATTCATGCTAACTGTAACAAAGACTGGGTCTAATCTAGTCCAGCTGTAACATAATCTGTTTCCTACCTAATCTAGCTCTAAACGTAGTCTGTTTCTCTATAGTCTAACTCTAACTTAGTGTAACTTCAACCTAGTTCGATTTTACCTAACCCATCTCTCACTTTACCTAACTCTAATCCACAGTAGCAGTAACACAACTTGTCTCTAACCTATTGCTGCTGTAACATAATCTGTTTCTCACCTAACCTAACTCTAACCTAGTCTATTTCTCATATAGTCTAACTCTAACCTAGTGTAGCTTCTACCTAGTCCGATTTTAATTTAAGCCATCTCTCATCTACTCGTACTGCAATTCATGCTAACTGTAACAAAGACTGGGTCTAATCTAGTCCAGCTGTAACATAATCTGTTTCCTACCTAATCTAGCTCTAAACGTAGTCTGTTTCTCTATAGTCTAACTCTAACTTAGTGTAACTTCAACCTAGTTCGATTTTACCTAACCCATCTCTCACTTTACCTAACTCTAATCCACAGTAGCAGTAACACAACTTGTCTCTAACCTATTGCTGCTGTAACATAATCTGTTTCTCACCTAACCTAACTCTAACCTAGTCTATTTCTCAGATAGTCTAACTCTAACATACTGTAACTTCAACCTAGTCCGATTTTAATTTAACTAAATATAGCTGTAACATTGTCTGCTTCCCACCTAACCTAACTACCTAGTCTATTTCTCGTCTAGTCTAACTCTAACCTAGTGTAACCTGAACCTAGTCCGATTATAATTTAACTCATCTCTCATCTGACCTCACTGTAATTCACCTTAACTGTAACTATGCCTGGGTCTAACCTAGTCCACCTGTAACATTGACTGCTTCCCACCTAACCTAACTCTAACCTAATCTATTTCTAAGCTAGTCTAACTCTAACCTAGTATATTTTTCATCTAGTCTGCCGCTAACCTAGTGTAACTACAACCTAGTCCGATCTTAATTTAACCCATCTCTCATCCAGTTTTTATTAAGTTAAAACTTCTACAAGTTTGATTAACAACTGTAGAATAAACACATGTTAAAATCTAGAATTTCAATGCTTTTAAATAGAAAGTTCATATTTTCATGTGTATTATACTACAACTGTGATATGGCAAACGCTTTACACAAAAAAATACCAGTGGTAGGTTTCATTGCCCGCTGTGTTGAAAAGTCACCTAGACCTAGACATTGAGCTCAAAACCGGTATTTTTCTTAGTATTACGAATTGAGTATTTTTCAGACTCGATATTTTCCTCTGCAATTGTAACATAGTTAAAATATTGCTAATGGTATGGAAAAAGGTCAAGAGGCAGCCGCGTTTACGCGTAGTGGACAATATTGCATAGTATTTGAAGAAAGTGCAGGCGGCAGAAGACTAGCCACAAGAGGCGCACAACAGAGAAATGAAACCTAGAAGAAATGATTATCTCCTCTTCTTCGAGTGCCTTGTCGCTTACGAGACGTAGCGATCTTCTCTCTTACGTCTGTGTTGCGCGTTTATTAAAGTAGTGCAAACATAGAGGACCTACAGCTTAACGTTGGCGCCGAATCACGGGAAGTGTAAATACTTCTACTGCAGAGAAGATTTATTAGGCAGAATACCTCGCTAGCTTGCCGTTGCCATTGTGAGAATGGCCGTAAAAATCCGATGTTTCGGCACCGGAAATTGAACCCGAGACTAAGCGTAGAAATCTAACGCGCTGACTTCTAGCCAATGCCGCCGAATAAACATCTATAATAACAAATAAATAATGGAAATACCTATTCGAAAAATTTCAAGGAATTTGCTAATCTATAGGGCAATGATCACGAATCAGAAAAAAGAAAACGGAACAGAAGATTCAAATATTCTAAACGTTAAACATGGTTTTTAAAATGACATTTACAGCAGGAAATCAAACCTGAATCATTTTTTCTCAAATTCTCACTATGCAAAAATAACATTAACGAACGTTTTTAGATGCAATAAAAATGTCTCGGGGCAAGTTATGCTAGCGCTCTCCCACTGTGAACACCCAATATAAATGAGTTTATTGACAAGAAGAGAGAAGACTAATTATGGCCGAAGCCGAAAATTTGATAGTGCTCGAGTAACGGATGTGGCTGTTGAAACTTATTAGCAACGTTGAATTAATTTTCGCGAATGAATTATTAGTCCGTCGAAGTGTTATAAATTGTGCTGTACGTATGTGAACACGTGAATTATTTTTGCAAGCTAACGTTTAGAAACACCGTTAAAAATGTATAATATAAATTTCGATTATGAGTTTGTTTATCAAAATTAAAGCTTAGTAGCTGAAGAACTATTAAATAATAAAAGGAAACTACATTCTGGCTAACATAACAGCAGTTTCGATTTCCTAAAGATGGAGAATTATAAAAAAAAGCGTGTTAGGAGTTGAAACCGTTGAAAGCAGGCAAACACTTTGTTAAAAAGCTTCTAAAGGAAATCTTATTTCCATCAGATCTTTTCGAGTTAATCCAGCACAGCAAGAAAAAGTGGCGTAAATAATTAACACTTATAGCTTCTTCAAAACTCAAAGGCATTCCTCTTACGTTTACATTCATAATACGTAGGTATGTATTTGCAATACGGCGGCGTAGTGAATTTTAAACAGGCAGCATTAATTATTCTCTTTTCTCAAAATTCGTGATTCTTATTCCGTTCACGTCAATTCATAGAGCGTGAAAAATGTAATGCCAGAAAAAAAGGCGAAATAATTTCAAAGTCACGATAATTGCGATAATCTATCAACCCATCAGTTTTACAATTGCCGTCAGACAACTTTTTAAAGCACAAAAAATTCTTGTTCGAAATCTATTATGGCTGTGGGACTACTGCCCCAACACAGCTGACCACAATAAGCCTCTGTACTCCTTGTGTTCATAAATATTCAATACGCCAGAGGCTAAAAACTATGTTATCTTTTTTCATCAAGCGAAATATCTACGAAACTACCGTTTATTTTATCAGATTCCTCCTGCGTGTTTGAAATATCTCTTTTTGGAAAATATAGTGCTTCAATTACACAAGAGTTCTAATTAGTACAGCATGTAGATACACCATAAAATCCCGAATGGAATCGTTGCTAGCACCTGGAGGCAAAATATGTAACACTATTACGTGTTTAGGAGCAACAAACTCGTTTCCTGTTTGTATTTATTTCATACAACAATAATTTTCTGTATTAGGAAAGTTTCACTGGTTAAAAATTACATTTCACTGTTTTGATATTATCTAAATATCTATTGTCCAAAATAATATTTGGTACAGTGTGGAATAATACAAATGTGTAAAACCTGAAAATGTCTATTTATGTAACACGTTATCATCTCACACTTTCGATGAATGAAACTTTGAACTGAATCCGTAAAAAATTGAAACATTACAATGAACTGGCATACAGTGCCCGTCAAAAGTATGGATCGTACCAAATAAAACTGAAATAAATGGTTTTTTGCAAGTATGCCGAACACATCGATCTTGTTTCTTTAAAAAGCACTTTTGTATGTCACAATCATTTTCCGACTTTGATTTGTTCTTAAGTGATGACGTCATTAGATTTTTTTAATAGCGATCCCTAATTGTTTTCCTTGATTTGGGATTGTAGGAAAAAAAATCCATGGAAAAAATCCAAGGAAGAGAAATACATGGAAAAAAATTATTAGGAAAAAATCCAGGAAAAAAATCTAAACTTTAAGATTTAAACATAATACTTCACTTCGCTTCACGTTTCTTTAAATATTTGTGCAAAATTCAGCCCATTATTAGATGGATTATTATCGGAAGGAACTTAGAAGGCGGCAGTTTTTGCTTAAAGTAGTAAATATTTGATTTTCATTAGATAGAACAGAAATAACTTAGCTAAGAATTTAAAGTAATTCGTACAAATAATTATTAAATGGAATGTGTTTCTACTCCTGGAAAAATTTAAAATCCTTAAGGAAAGGGATATATAAACTTCTGAGGGGTGTATTTCGTTAGTTACCAATCTTTCTTACTACCGTGTACAACATTTTTCTAATATTTTGTGTGGAAATATGGAAATAATTACTTCCAATAAAGGCAAGCAGAAAATGTGTTTGAATGGTTACATGTATGTTATATTGACTGGAAAACTTATATACGATGGAGATGTGCACAAACTTCATCCCTTAAATGTAGAGCTATCTTGAAAGCTGCACTAGATGTCACTAATCCTGTTGTGGACAAAGACCACAATCATCCTGCGGATTCTGAAAATGTCAAAGTGGTGAAGTGTATGGAGACCATGAAGGCGGTAGCTAAAAACAGTGCAGCAGCTCCTGCTGAAATTTTTGCCAAAGGGGTTTCCACCTTAGAGAATGAAAGAAATTAGAAGATTCCGCCAAAGGAAGGTGAGGAACCAGAACATTAAAAACTAACCAAAGACTCCAGATGCGCTAACATATCTCCGACTAGAAGGTATTGTTTTATTTAAACCAGTAATAGATTGGCTCAAGTAGAATTCAATGGTACTATTCGTTTTTCAAAAATCATTAGGTAAGTTTATTTTTTTGGTTTAAAAAGTAAAATAAAATTTTGTTTGAGAACTGGTGATGATCCATAGAAACTGCATTTAAGCTGTAGAAGGTTATTACCTAATTGTAAAGTAAATCCAAAGTGGCAAACACGTAAAAACTTGTCTGGCTTGTGATAACAACAACAGGCGGAATAGAAATTACTGACCTACCTAATAGTATTGGTTTGTGGCAGGTGATAAGAAATTTTTTTGCACTTTTATCTTACTCTCCTTTGCATAACATGTCTTTGAACTCAAATTTTTGTTATTATCCTGCCGTACTCAAACAATTTTGGGTCAAATATTCCATTATTTTTTCCTCATATCTTATGGGTCCCATTGCCAAAGAAATGTTTTTTCTAGTTTGTATATATTGTAATCTACCATCGGATTTAATATTTGTACCTATTTCTGATACACCCTATATATATATATATATATATATATATATATATATTTAGGAGAATGGTGTACAACCGGTAATCCACGATTTCCTCGGTTCCTCCTTCATGATAAC
>JABXWE010025797.1:0-27050 GCA_014611495.1 Limonius californicus
ATCGTGTTTTGATGATTAAGATTTTCACGATATAAAGCGCTTTTTTTTTGTCTTTATACTATTTTTTAAACCCTTGAAATAATTTTCCCATTTGCTTAATGAATAACTTTTTGAATGTTTTTAAGTGATCTGCTCTCCAAAAAATAGCACAATATTTATTTTAAATGTAAGATTGTAATAAATTTCGTTGCATTTTAAATATTTTTATTGGTTTATCTTAATTTATCCTAATTATATAACAGTTAGATAAAACGGGAAACGTATTTGTTTAATTATGTTAATTTTATCAATAAGAACAATCACGTTGACAAAATGCTGCACATTTTCGTATAAGTATCGGGTTAATATCAAATAAATTCTGTTTCCCAGAGAATATTTGGTAGAACCAGTAGTTTTCAAACTTTTTCGAATCACGACATCTGTCTTTAAGACTAGGACTTTGTAATAAACTATCGTTCTTGATGCGAGACGAGCTATTTTTGGAAACACTAATTATTGTATAGCAGTGGAATAACAGAATTGATCAGAGGAAACTTGCAAAGTGAGAAAATATCTGAAGTTTTTAGGTTATACTACGAAGGTAATGTATGATTCATGAAAGTTACATTTGTCCGAACTCCGTATGTGGCCGCTATTTATAAAATTTCATAGTCAAAGATATTTGATCGAGCGTGTATCTCGTGAAATAGGAAATTGGCTCTAATACGAACAGAGTAGATTGGAATCGTATTTAGTTCTATTACCTTGCTGTACTTGATATGAATTGTATAGTTCACTTTTTTGAAGATTGATGTGCTACAAGAAAAGTACGACGGGAGTTTTAGCGTAAAAATACCGATTTTCTAAATGAATCTACTACACGTGCACATCATAACAGGAAATGAAGAAAGGGATAATACCCAATCTATCAGCCAATGTCTGCCTTGGAATATTTACAAATCAAATAATGGCATTTCTTAGTCCAATCTTGTATCAAATCAACTACAAAAAAATTAACATTTGTTTTGTCGAAGATAAAGAGTTACATATACATATAAACAGTTGTTTTTATTAATTTTTTAATTTATGTGCGGCAAATTACTATTGTATGCAAAACTAGTAACGTTAACAACTTTCAATTAATCTAATTAATAAATATTTTCAGAGTGCAGTTCCAAGTTAGGATTTGAATATTTAATATATGATACCAGAAGCTATCATTTGGGCCAATTAGGATTCATTCGATATATTTAAAAAAGCTTCATTTTATGCCACAAGAAGTCTATATTATGGTGGACTATTTTCAATCACAGTTTTAGTTGTTTCTGATACTATGTTAAACAGTTTCACTAATATTAAATATGTACAAGAAGCACTAACTGAAGTAACATATCCATCCATTTTATTTGGCCTTTTTTTGTTTATTAACCTGCAACATCCTACTGTTTGGCAAAAGCTTCCCCCATATTGAGGGGGGTTGTTGATCTATTCTCCTATACTGATTAATTCACGTATGAGAGAGGCGGTAACGCAACCTTCGGGTCACCCATCCGAGTTAATACGAAACAATTATTTATTGTTGTTTGTATATTAATACAGTCGATGAAACATCGAAGGTTCCCAGATCCAGAATGAACGAATACAACATGGAGTCCTATACTAACACATACACTAACCCTATCACTAAATGAATGTATAACACAAACGAAAATCCCCGAGGATTAGAGAATATCATACCTAGCATATATTTATAAAAAAGGGAAAAAGAACGATAACAATAGTTTTAGAGAAATCAGTAAAAAAAGCTTATTCAGTAGGATATTTGGAAAGGTGTTAAGTAAAATACTCCAATATGTAGTACAAAATTAATTAAGTGAGAAACGGATCAGTTTCAAACCAGGACGATCTTCCACGGTTAGTATTTTTATCTTTGAACAATTAATGGAAAGCTGAACAAATAGAGGACAACAAACACATTTGGCTTGCATGAACTAAGAGGAAGCGTACCCTTAGATTTCGTGTAACAAAATATGGAAACCACTGGAATAATTTGAGAAAGACAGTAATGGAATTGTGAAGTGTTATACAAAACCACTGCGCATATACATATAGGGAATACATTATCCAGACCTTAAAAACCTATAACTTATACAGTCAGAGAAAACTACCTAATCATAACTATAAAAAATACAGAAATCGGGGTTCTTAATGTAAATACAACTAAGACAGAATACCTGGTAATGAACGCCAAGGTAGAATTTCAAATTTATACGTAACACAAATGATTAGTTTAATACATCTATGAATAAAAATCAAGATGAAAACATCTAATTCTTATAAACACGACGAAAGAAATGTACATTTCGACTGGAAGCGGTCATTTTCAGTGCCGATAGAAATAATTTCTAATCGCCAACAATTCGGTACATAAATTAAAAAATAAAAAATATATTTTTAAGAGATAGTAAAGTTAAGTACCTGTTTGTTGTATATTAATTAACAGCCACCCCTCTGTTGTAAAATTGTTACTGAATGTAATATTTTTTTCGGTAAGCCATATACTTGCAGTTGTTTCTGAAAAATTCTTGTTATTGTCTGACTGAAAAACGTAGCTAATGGGAATGTACCAAATGCTATCGCTTTCAATTTGTTTATCGTCGGAATGTTTGTTCTAAAATTGTAGCTATTAAAACAGGATATTGAAGGATGGCTATTATATTTTACCTGGGAAATAGTGACATCTCCAGTTTCGTAGTCTCTCGACACAGTTACAAGCGGGTATCCAGCGTTGGAGTCCCATGTTCCCAATATTGAGGCTACCGAATTGTTTCCAAGGAGCACATTTGCACTTTCCTCATCTATAGCTTGTTGAAAGGCTCGATAAAGGTCTAAAGGCTCTGTGGCATCAAATTGACTAAAATGAAATGTTAGGTAAAAGACTATTCTTAAACGCAGAATTCGGGTTATCGTATAACTTACTGCTTTTCTAAATATATATGCAACCCTTTTCTGAAAATGTCCTTTGTCAAACAGTGTTGCATCATTCTAATTACAGAACTGGCTAAAATCGGAAAATATGAAACCGTAGTTTATTTTATAATTATAAGACCCAAATACCTTTAAAATAACATATCCATGGAGACGGAATTGATCCTAAATATTTGGGTTGATAATTCATTGGTTCGTTATCTGCAACATCGTACTCCAGAGTTTTGTGTTGTGTGGACAATACAAATTGATCCATAAGCCTCCATGATGGTTTTACCTAGTAAACAGCAAATATTTAAGTTATTAGTATTATTCAGCAATTGAACTATCATGTGATTAGAATAAGTAACGAGAGATTGCAATAAACTAGCAAATTGTGCTTCTCAGTAGAAGCAAACTTTATAGGTTGCATTAAGGGCTTCTAGCTATCACTATATTGGAGTTTGTGCTCCAAGTTAAAAATAACAATAATAAACACAAATAAATAAGTCGAACCAATACATTTAATATATGCAGAGAATAAGAGAGATTCCGAGAGACCGACATGGCAGCAAACGTGGTAATTATTAGAACTTTAACAATAAAGTTAATGTTTCAAGAGAGTTATTAACAACTTACGAGTGATGCGATGTAATACTGAAAAAATGCTCCAAAACCTTCGCTTAGCCATAGGTACTTCCAGTCTTTAAAAGTTACCAAATTTCCAAACCATTGATGACTAAACTCATGTGAAATGTATGTTGTACATCTCTGAATATCGTCAGTGGTAGAAGTATCATTTGAAATAAACAGATGTTTTTCACTGAAAAATACTTAAATGAAACATGGAAAGATCGTGAATAGATATTACTTTAACAACAAGAAGATGGTAGCAGAAGGACAGTATTTAAAGTACAAAATAAAAATATACATTTTAAAGGTGGATTTTATGCTATATTAAGTTTGGTGTTTTACCCAAATGTAACTAGCCCCCAGTTTTCCATGGCTTCATCTTGAAAGTAACGGTCTGGTATAGCAATTTGGTCCATTTTAGTATTAGTATAATTAATGCCTGTAAATTCTTCCAGTTTTTGTAGAATTTCCACTGCAACTGATAGGGCATAATCTAATTTTCCACTATCGATAGCTTTTGGGTTGGCAAAAATGCGATGTCGTTCTTTTCGTGATGTGGGTTTAAATTCAGAAACCATAAAGGCGACAACATATGTCGGCATAATAACGGTTTCCTTAAAGGTGTCCAAATAACGATCATTTCCTAGATTTCTAGAATTATTTTGTACTTTTCGTGTAATGATGCTAAACTAGAACTTACTCTGTAGATATAATTTCTTCGTTTGCAACTGCATTATAACTTGCAGGCCTTATTAACTTTATAATAAATTTTGCTTTCAAGGCTGGTTCATCAAAACAAGGAAATGCCTTTCTGGCATCTGTAGGTTCAAAATCAGTTACCGCCAGATTCCTGAAAGCAGCAATTTTAAATAATGTCACATGTGCATGTCAACTGATACGCTTAAATATTGTACCTTTCTTGTCCGTCTGAATTTTCATATTTCGCTAGGTAGAAACCGATATTATCGTATTTCAAATTGCCTTCAAATTCCCCTATAGTTAAATTATAATACTCGTTTGGTGATAATTCGTTTTCCAAGTGAATAATATAAAATTCTCGTTCTTTGTCAGTTGAAGTTTCTGCAAATTTTATTTGAGAACCAGTGGAACTAGTGATTTTAATAGTGGCGTTGTTTATCACAAGATTTCGCTCATGAAGGGTAATATTCTTGGTACTTTCTGTGATGAGGAGTTGTATCACAACGCTACCCTTATAAACTGAAGAATCATTTTTTATATTCATGTCTGGTTCCATAGTTAACGTATAACGAACAGGTTTTACGCTTTTCGGAAGTTTGTAGGAACTGTCTATAATTTTTCTTGCATCACTATGTAACGCAAGAACGTATACAATTAACAGGTATAGGAGAAACGTTTTCATGTCAGCTTTATTACAATAATCTGAAAACATAAGACTTATTATGAACAAAAGCTATATTTAATGTATGTTAATTAAAGAAATTATTAAATTTTGTCTTCAATTGGGGAACTAAAGAACATAAAGTAGTATAAATACGAGGAGTGTTCAAATTTAAAGAAGACTGTTTAAATTAAAATTTCATCATAAATCAAATTCAAAAATTAACTTAACTAAAGATTGGCCGTGACTCTTATTAACATAATGCAATTGTTTCGCTATAATACTATTTTTACAGAAAAGTTGGATGTTTAAGTGGTCGAAATCTTTTAGAGACGGGAAAACTCGTGTAGGAAATCAGCCTTAAGTACGACGAGCTGCAACACGGTTAATCGTAAGAATAAAAAGGAATATAAAGGTAGGTCCTCATTCAGTAAGATAGACGAGTAACGGTTTGTTAAATTTTTAAAAATTTACTTATTAGTGTGGGACGTGTTAAAGATATAAAAACAAGCGAAAGTATCGTAAGGTCAGTAACACGTGTGTTATGCGTTTTTTGACTGCATAATACAATTTGAATCGTTTGCAAATCGTTAAAACGTGCTCCTCTAAAGCCAAGGAAATCAAAAACTGTGTTGGCAGCCGGTAAAGTAAACATTTTTTTGGGATTCTCAGAAAGTGCTTTTTGTTGAGTTCCTCAAAATACACTGTACACTTAATGCAGACTATTTATATTTATATACCTTTTTGCGCGACAAAATTAAGCAGGCGATCTGGAACAAACAGAAGCTTTCTGCAAAACAATGCTCGCCTCTATACCGTGCAAAAACTATTAAAACCATAAACAAACTGCAGTGGGAACCTTATTCTATATGTAGCATACTGCTAATCAGCGGCTTTTGTCTACTGTGAATATTACCTTAATGAACGCTCAGCAATTAAATATCTGCAGAAGTATACATACGTAGAAGATAACATCTGGGAAGAATTATGAAGGTTTGAACTAGAGGTAGGGCAAGCAAGTGTTTCTTGGAATATGAGGGATAAGCAAGGGATAGCAGAATGTTAAGAAAGGCCGCTAGCGGCAGTCTACAAGAGGAAGTGTTGTTGGTAGCCAGCCGTAGGCTTACATATCCTTGACGTAATAACTAATTAATAGCGTTCGCGGACCTACTAACTGATTGCAATGCGGTTATCATCTAAGCGCTTATGTGTTTATATATAACGATTGGCTGAAATGGCAATATTAGTTAATATAAGCAATGGTATTGCTGGCGAGGTTATGATTTATATCCCATGAAGTGTTATATATATATACCTAAATAGTTAGGTATTATCTATTTGTTATTATATGTGGTTTATAAGCGCCGAGGCTTATTATTGTTATTATACAAGTTTGGTGTGTCTTGTAAATAGTTGTTGTTAACACTAGATATATGAGTAGATAATGTGTGTGGCATGGTTAATATGATGTAGGTACCTAACAATCATCGAAAATTAGCCTACGTCAAATTATTATTATTATTATTATTATTATGAAAGTAACATCAATACCAGGATGGTACCGACGCCGAGGATTTGACACTAATTATGCTCTACCCCTTGTATGTCGGACTGAGGGAGTATTAAACTTCCCCTCTCCCCCCGCGACACATTTGAATAATAAAGTGACTGGTTGGACACAGTCCAATTGCCTGGTTCCCTCTGGAGGATTGTTGCGCCAGAAGATTTGCATAACTGTAGTAATTAAGATATGAGTACAAGTGGCTGCTGCGACAGCAGCTACCCGGCAGACAAGCTTCCGTATTCTGTTCGAATCCCAATTCAGGGACAGGGGCTGGATGACCCCAGGTGAGTACAACCGTTCAATATTTATTGACAGATCAGTAACTCTATGTTTCATTATCTGTTGCACGTCACCTGCTAGTCGCCGCCAGTGAGATCTGACCGTATCTGCTGTTGATTTACCCAGGAACTACATAAATAAAATGCAGAAGCGCTGCAATCGTATTTAAATTTAGAATTCAGTCGTTTTTATACTACCCCCGTAAGGTCGTCCCCAACAATACAGGCCTGACCTTGCTGCCTTTTTATTTGTTTAGTCCACCAAAAGAATGTTTAGCCGGGAAAAGATTTCAGTCAAATAATGACATTATTATCGATTTAATATTGTAATAACGCTTTTTATACATGAATTCCTGTTTAAATTTGAACACTCCTCGTATAAACGAGATTACTCAAATCTTAGATATGAAATACTCCCCACGTCTGTGTAATTTACGTCTTCTTATCGCGTGGATACGTTCTAATAACGAAAGTTATACGTAATACAGTTTTATTAAACGACCTTGGAAATATTTTCATTCACAAAGTTATGGAGTAACAACTTCACGTTTCTCTAAATTGAAAAATCAAACTTACTTATTGTTCGTATAGAATGAAATGAGCTAATTAAATATCGTTTAACTGCTAATAACAGACGAACTAAAAGAGAAAGTTACTCATCAAACATATTTGAAATTGTCATATTTTACTAATATATTTAGCAAAATGGAGAAGAGATGATTTAGGTATTTTGCACTAAAAATAATATTCTTAGACATAATTTATCTATCGAACTCCTCTTTAAAAATAATGGTTTAGTTTAACGCAGTTGTCAGAAATAAACGGTTATGTACATCAGCAATAATTATTCTACCGGAAATTCAGATAAGTGCGATAAGCTTGTTCCGTCGTTATTAACTACACAGCATGCGGTTTCTAAGTGAGAATGAAAACGTTTATTCTTGTTGTGACTTATACAAAGTACTTACCCTGTATTGTAAAAATATAATTGTCCTAATTAATACAGTAATTAGTTTAATACTCTGAACACTATATTATTTTAAAAACACTGTTTGTTTTGGTATCTTCTTCGTTAAGTAGTTATGCAAACTAGTTTTATGTATCACAGTTTGTAGTGGTCTTCTTTTCATGCATGAGTATCTGTTTGTACGACTTAACATAATTCGTCAGCACCACTGTTGTTTATCTTGCAGTAGTAATCTTTCTTCAAACTAAGTAAACATCTTTTAATCGCAAGTTAATAGGAATGAATATATAATCTATTTAGAATTATTCGTTGGAACGAGCTGTTGAACGTCATAAGTTTTGGTTTTATTGGCAGTACTTTCCTAGGAAAACCATTAGCTTGGGAATTTTTGTTGGGCATTGCCGTCACATCTGTTGTAGCGGGTCGTAAATCCTCAAAACACTACCTTCACATTTAAATTTTATTATCCACTAGGTCCTGCATAGAGAAAAGAAAGAGTATTTGTGAAGCTAACGAGTTCGTAAATTATATTAACCAGTTTATGGAACATGGGACAACCAGGTTCAAGCTTATACCCAAGACCTGAAAAGCGTGATATTGGTATTTTATTGTCACTATTTCGGAATCCAAACAAAGTTTGCAGACGACGATTTTAAGATAATGCGTTCTAGTGTAGTAGTTTGGAGTTTGTTTTACCATTATAGTTTTTGTTATACTTAACAGGTTTTTTGTTATAGATTCGAAGTATTTTAACACAACATAGGTGTGATGTAATGCTTAATAGTTTTTGTTGTACACCAGAAGTATTTAACCGCTGCAAGGTTATAATATTTTAAATGGTTTGGAAAAACAAATTAAACTATTTCTAAATCTTCGTCGATGCCATATTTTCCAAAATTTAGTTTTTAATGGTACTTTGTATAACTATTTAAATTTTTATACTGTGTTTGCTGTTATTTTTGAGCTGCCACAGAAAGGCGCCGTCTGTTCTTATAGTAATTTAGAAATTAGGTTAAATAGAAATTTGCTAGGAAACATATTAAATGTAGTTCTATTTCAATACCGAGAAAGTTGGGAAAGTATAAATATGTCCAAAAATGGGCGATATCTAGATAAAGAGAAGATAGTGATTAAACTAAAAGACGGTAAAATGTACAAACAATTTTTTTCGTAGAAATATCAACGAACTAGTAACTGAAAAGATAAAATAGTTAAATAGATAAAGCAATGTTTGATAAGAGATTAAAACCTGCAATTAACTTACAATTTCTATTGTAGTCGCAGTTCAAAATTCACACATTCGTAATGATCAAAATATGAGTGCGCGACATGTTTGCTTTGTTAATTCACTGCTTTTGTGACATTAGAATGATTCAAATATCCATAGATGATTCATCTACTATTTTTAATCAAGTAACACAGTACGAATCTAAAAAAATCAGCTTCTTTATTAAACCCTTACAACTTAAAGGGATCTTAAGGCCACATAAGAATTAAAAATCTAGTGCAGCCTTTTGTGTTGGCAATCCATGATACTCCTTTACTATCTTACCCTTAATTGATCATGTCTTTCTATTAGCTTAGAGAAATCGTAGTTAAACTAAGTTGTGATAACTACGTCGTTGGTTGTTATACTAAACAACTTAAAATCGATTATAGGATCTTGGCATAGTTCTGATTTCAAGAGAACTGGAGATATCTTGGCACTGGGGTTGTATGAATTATATTCTTAAAGGATGGTAGTTTATAATAAAATGATAAGCGGTCAGTAAATTATCTACAAATGTATAATAAACGTATTATTATTTTAGCCTATTTATTCACTACTTTAAACCTTTTTTTATCCTATGATTTTATCAATTCTTCAGTCGGAATTTTGCTTCGTTACAATTTCGGATATCCATCTTCTAATTAAAAAACTGTAAATAGAATAGCGATTTACGAAAGTAGCTACGATGACAATAGAAACCGCTTATTTAGATAATTTTACTGCAGTTTGATAGTCCTTTAAGTAATATAGAAATTTGTTTAGTATCTGTTTAACTGTTACTTTCTTTTTTCGGCTATTTAACAAAATATATAATTGTACATAGTATAAACACTTCAACAGTTACTATTGGTGTGAATAACTAGTAATTCCGTCTATCAATTTTTCTGACTAAGATATTGCAAACAACAAATAAACTGCATGTTTATGATAATGTACGCTTAATTTTCGTAGTTGCATAATACTAAACTCGAGATTTTATAGTACCCTGTATACCCGCAGTCAGCGTTACATAATAGGGAAAAGCAAAATAAAGTATCTTGCAACAGACAAGTTTCTACATTTGTTTTACCGGGTATGTCCATTAAATGGATTTTCCCGTAGTAGGTTTTGGGAAATTTTAGAATTTCAGCGGCTTACATTAAGAACTTCCCAAAAGATTTTATGTTGTTAATAATTGTAAACAAGTCAATTTCTAATTGTATACATAACACTATATTCACAGAAAAACGGCGAGTAGAGGTCAGAGGTATATGTGGATCGAAAAGCAATTAAATCGAAACGTGCAGTGTATACTGTTCTTTTTGCTATCCCATGTTGTAGGTATAGGAAAGTACTGATTCTTGTAAAAATCTATTTTTTTATACATTTTGCTAGACAAATCCGTGTTGGTCATTTGGAAACCCAAAACTGTGAGTCTTAAAGATTTTTTATCTGTCAATACTTTATCACAGAATGTGGTTTATTTGTCGAGCTTGCACAGTTCTTTTAAAAATAATTATTTATGATAGACCAATTTCTATTAGTAAACATACTGTACATAACAACAATGTAAAAGTAATTGACATATCAATTACAAAGAAACGGTGCTTGTGCTAATGCCAATCAGGAACGTATCCCAAACGTGAGTCTGAATATGAAATAGGTTATTCCGGTGAAGTAAATATGCAAAAATTATAAACAAAGCAAATAGCAAGTAATGCGCTGTAATATTTTTGAAATAGAAAGTCAAAAAGTAATGTGGCGGTAGCAAACTACAAGAAAAACTATATGTGTAGTGGAAAATCGACAATCTATATTTTTTGGCTACATACAGTTTATTAAAATACAGCTTCTTTTTAAATTTAATGAATTGTCTAAATACCTTCTAGAATAAACTATCTTTAAAATCATAACGTAAACTACGAAGGTTACTATGGATTCTTTTCTTCGTCAGAACAATTTACTCGAATTTCTAGTTTATTTTTCAAAATAAGGTTGTTTATTAATGAAGTTTTCCTGCATTTGTTAATATTTTTTATATGGTTCGGAGTACTGCATGTCGTAGTTTAAAGTTATATATTTATATAATACTATATATTCTTTAAATCGAAACTACAACTGGAATATTGCGTCTCTGACAATATTTTCGGTACATACATAATAACATATGATTAAGAAGTCCTTCGATCGCGGTTGCTGCGGAATTTAAAAGCAATCTATAGAACTTACCTACCTCTATTACCTACGATATTATTCTATGATAAGAATAATGTGTGTTGAGTTAATTAGAGTATTATTGAATAAAATTCATAAAGCGTTCATTACAGGAAAAAAACAACACTTTAATATCCAAACAAAATTCAGGTTGATTACAGGAAAGAAAACATTTTACCAATAAAGCAAAATTCAGTTAATCTTTACAATAAAAAATTATAAAATCTGTTGAAAATGCGTTTTTTCTTCTTGAATGCATAGGTTAACTCGCCGTTTCTATTATACATATACAACTTGTGTTGGCAGATCGGGTGTCACAGAGCGATAGTTTTCAATTACTCCTATATGTTTTTGTAATTCGTCCAAAGTGTGAATCGGAGTTTTCAAAATGATATTCATAAAAAATTGCTATAAATATTTCAGCATTATTCCAGTAATATGCGGTCTAGCATTGCCTTGATGTTGAAAGTACCCATTCTGAAAGCTCGCCATCGTGCAATTGATTGGTGATAGGTTCAAGTATTTAATTACGGTATCTTTCAGCACTTACGGTTTCTTGAACAAGTATTGTCCCTATTATTCGTCTACGGGACATCCCAATCCAAACGCCAATCTTATGACTATGTAAAGAGCCTTACGATAAAAATTGGGATTATTTTCGCTCCACCTAATCATTATTTCGGAACTAACGTATCCAGACAGATAAAAATAAGATTAGTCTGTAAAAAATGATAAATCGAGAACATCATTATTGATGTGGTAATTCAACCAGGTATAGTATGACACAGTTTTCTGATAATCTGATCGTAGCAACTCTTGATACATCTGCATTTTATAAAGAAACATGTTTAAGTCATGTTTAACAATGGTTTGACACGTGCCATAACTTAAATTTTGCTCTTGTGATAATCTACGTAAGGATAAGTTAGGTTCTTCTACAATGCGTTGTGTAACCTAGTTAATAACATCATAATTTGTAACGCGTCTTCTTCCAGATCGTTTCTATCACTTAAATCACCCACTTCTTCATATTTGCTCGCAGTTCGTTAAAGTGGCCGGAAAAAAATCCCGCCCCATTGTGACGAAGTTGGAATGGAAACGGATTTCATTTAAACATATAATATATGAGGTGAATAAACCCAGTTACCGTTATCTAGTTATAAATGTTTTATGTTTTGGGTAAAACATTTTTATTTATAGTCCGCTGACTTTTGAAAGATATCAAGTAAATGTCAAAACTGAATCACGGAAAAAAGTCACCGGAAGAAAAGTCACGGAAAAAAGTCACCGGAAGAAAAGTCACGGAAAAAAAGTCACCGGAAGAAAAGTCACGGAAAAAAATTCACGGAAAAAAGTCACAAAAAAAATAGATATAAGATAGGTTTTACAATTTATTGTTTAATACTATTTACAGTAGTAGTGGCTATTTATTGACTATCAGGTCTAAACCTAATTGTGTGTCCCACAGCACGTAAAAAGCTGGCAATATCACGTTCACTATTTTGGTACTGTACACATAGATTGTTCAACTTTTCTTGGTGCTTTTCATGTTGCTTCCTCGGCTTCTTCTTTTCTTGTGCCCCCGCATCGAATTGAAGAAGTTTTGTTCGGTCTGTTGCGACCTCTTGTTGCATTTTGCGAATTAGAGTCCATATAGTTGGATGTTTCTGACCAACAAGATGAAAAAATCTATTATTCCAACCTTCAGTTGTATTGTTGGTTCGATGTAGATCATTAATTGTTGCTTCTTGCACATTCCACAAAGGTGATGGAAACCTAGGTGGGATATTCCGTAGTCTCAGCACATCGGTATTGGATCTGATGCGTCGGTATGTTCCAGTTACATATGTGGCATCAAAATACTCGACCAAAGGTCGTAATTGTGGTGGTGTTTGTTCCTTCAAAAATTCCATTCCTTCAATTACATCACCAACGGGCAAGAAAGCTAAGCCATCTAGCATCCCACAAAAATGATTGACTTCATCATCCTGCTTGTATACTACTTGCAGTCCCAATTCCTTAATTTTCCGGAATGTGCTTTGAACTAAGTGATAAAAACATCCCCTTATACTTATGTGCTCTCCGATGACGTTTTTCAAAGCTTGTATAACCGCTTGCTCAAAGTCGACGTGTATCGTTAAAGGATCAGGATGAAAATCCAGTTCATTGCACTTCTGCATGATGCTTCTGAGCATTTCTTCATATGTTTCTTGAGTTTTTCGTTGTAGTAGGCAGTATACGGCAGTTAATGTAAATAGTAATCTTTCCCAGATGATATTTTTACCGTGTTTTTCTAGTTGACTTTTTTTTATTAAACAATAAATTGTAAAACGTATCTCCTATATATATATATATATATATATATATATATATCCATTTGCCATTGGGGATCAAATTAATGGCACTCCTCGTATTACAGTCGCATTAGAGAAGTAACAAGACCATAAACAAAAACATCCACACACAACAGGCAAGTCAAGCGGGGTTTCGCACTAACATGGTAATCCGCAGAGACGGACCCTGTTGTGTATAGCACTAGCTTAGCATTGCCTCACATCGCCTCGACACTGTGCAAGCGAGGATCACGGTTATGATGATGATCATGATAATATATAAAACATTTGCCTTGAGCGGCTGTTACTAGCATACACATTAAAACAGTGATCCTAATTACCACATTGTGAAAACGAACTTTGAAACGTTTACAATAGGTAGATTTATAGAGTGTGTTTGAAAAGAAGTGTTTAATATGTACGCGGCATGTAGTACGATCAAAAGCAAGTTCAAAAATATTAATTAGCATTTCCGACATATGGGGATTTTATTTTGTTTATTATAGTTATTTATTTATGGCGTATGGGAAGCTTCACAATACAGTATAAAGTAATATACAATGTATACAGGGTTTTTCAACGAAAAGTAGCCACCCTCAGCATCTTTCAAAACAATTTTTTGGTTGAAAATCGCCAAGACATGTCAACAAAGACAGCAAAGTGGACATCATTTTACCTAAAATCCGGACGTCTGTTATCAACCCCTTAGCCGCCACAGCCACCCCCTCCAAAATTTCAAATGGCACCATACCATGTGTGGTACATCGTTGGAAAGGTTATTTCATAAGGAATTCATTCTACTATTTATTTTTTTTATTCGCCTGAAATTGAGACATAAAAAAATTAAACACTATATTTTGTTTATTTCGGTTAAGCTGCTGAATATAGCAGTACCTAGATACTTTTGTTTCATCTTTTGTATTTTCATCTGTCAGTCAACATTCAGTTCATTTTGAATATTATAAAAGTGTCAACATGGTTTACACCACTGCCGAAAAAATCGAGATTGTGCGTTTTTATTTCAAAAATAACGACTGTGCAAGAGCCGCAGCGCCGTTCGAGAATTTTTGAACAATCGGTTTCCTGGACGATGGATTGGAAGACGTGGTCCCATCGAATGGCCGGTTAGAACACCCGACCTGTCTACGTTGGATTGTTTCTTATGGGGGCATTTGAAATCCAAAGTATATGCAACACAGCCGGCCAACATCGAAGATCTTAGACAGAGAATAACAGAAGAATGTCGACAATTGACACCGCAAGTTCTTGCAAATGTTCGTTCGCTCTTTCAAAGTCGTCTGCATTATTGTATGGAAGTTATTGGAAGTCACTTTGGACAATTACTTTAACGGTAATTGCTCTATTCAGCAGCTTAACCGAAAGCAAAAGCAAAATATAGTTTTTAATTCTAATTCTAATGTCTGAATTTCAGGCGAATAAGAAAAATAAATAGTAGAACGAATTCCTTATGAAATAACCTTTCCAACGATATGTCACACATGGTATGGTGCCATTTGAAATTTTGGAGGGGGTGGCTGTGGCGGCTAAGGGGTTGATGACAGATGCCCGGATTTTAGGTAAAAGATGTCCCTTTGCCGTCTTTCTTGACATTTCCTTTCGATTTTCAACTAAAAAATTGTTTTAAAGGATACTGAGGGTGGCTACTTTTCGTTGAAAAACCCTGTATTAATATTAATATATCATACAAATAAAGATCGTAAATGCAGAGTTATAAATAGTATTAGTGTAGATCGCAAGCACAAGATATAAATAGTGTTAGTGTAAATATAAAATATAAAAGTACAAACTAAAAACTTCTAATATATGAAGTATCAAGTATAAACTATATAGTTACTGCCGCATCATAAAAGAATAATATTTTCATCATCTTGTAGTGCATATGGAGTTTCTGATGGCTTAAAGACTAATTTCTTAAAAACCATTATTATTGAACAGTTTGAAAATCTTTATATCACCGTGCCTTTTGTCGTGATGGTAGATATGGTGTTAATGTAAATGCATTAGGAGCACGTGGTCCTTATAGCGACGCTTTTTCAAATCGTTAACTGCTTTCCCGTCAAATATTTGGAAGACTTAACCAAGCAGCTGAGGGATACTGGTTCTGACGAAAAGCGTGTCTATGATAGCGAATGACCGTGGTCAGTTTTTACAGTTTAGACCAGAGAGCAAATTTTGACAATAGTGGAAGGAACCCTTAAACGAATGTGATAATAATTTCAACCAAAGTGGGTATCAGCGGTCGTCTTGTTTGGAAAACTCTCTAAAATCAACATTTATATCAATACCGCATCCAACGGGTACAGTCCATCATCGCTCTGACCACCAAGGGATTCATTGCACTTGTGGCCGTGTCATTTGCGTCTCGTGTTAATGTGCTAGTTGGGCCCCTAAAAAATATCTAAAACAACTGAGGTTCCATTTTCGTCCTGTCCTCGCAGGTGCAAATATTGTACATAATCACGTAACAACACTATCATTTTTCTACTTGTATCATATCATATTTATTACCAACATTTTCCAACACCTTAAAACAGTATTCAATACAAATAGAACAATAAACATATGCTGAAAATATTTTAGAACTTAGAAATTTTCAATAATTCTGCTAGTTCTTTTCATAGACTAATATTTGAGTAAATATAATATTGGTAACAATTTTAACAGTTTTTATATAATTTGTTAGCTTAATATTATATTTATAGATGTTTAAAACATTATTATTTAAAGCAATACAAGGGTGATTACAAATAGTGCTTGAAATAGACTACCAGTTGGGTGGCAAATGCATCTAAAATCGTGTTAAGGGTGCAACTCATTTCCTACGTCATTAATCTTTAGTATGGATGTACTTTATTTAAATTTTCACTGTTGAGCCTGGGTGTTCAATTTCCATAATAACGATGTTTGTTCGGATGAGAATCCTCACACTGTTTTTTAATCCAGAAATCAACAGCTTGCAGATCTGAATGTCTGATTGGGCATTTTACGGCAGAGGCTAAGAGGGTTAGTTGTATTACCAAATCGGTTAAGAAGTCCCACATATTCTGATTATTTGTTAAACACTTTGCTCGTTCTCTTGGAAAATGTGTCCATCCAAGAGAGCTTTAATCTTTGGTTTACACACGATAGAACGCCGCCGCAGTTATCGATTGGTGTTAGAAAGCCCTTGGTCGAAACAAAAAGTAAGGCTAGGCGAACCTCCTGGACCTATTTCGTGACCTCCTACATCTCCTTTGGACTTTTTTCTTTGAGATTACCTAAAACTAGTTTATCAAACAATTCGAGCAAGATCGACATGGATGGAAACTTTTATTAAAAAAATTAAGAGAAAACATTTTATTGTATGCTTTTTAGAGTTAAGGGGATCCTAAAGCGACATGGAAACCAAAAATTAAATATAATTTTTTACACCGATAAACGATTATATTCATTTCCCTGTCCGTCGAGGGACTCAGGGTTGTCTAGCTGAACGCTGAAGAGTGAACTGCTGTAAAATACGATATCCATAATATACGATATGTTATGTTTATGGGATCGTTCAGGCAATGAAATTGCCTTTCAACACTTCGACCTATATAGATTTTTTGTGAAACCCTGCTAACCTAGGGTTATTCCTCAAGTCCTAAGCTTCTTACGAACTTTAAGATCTTCCTGGCAGCAGCTTTGCTCACTTCGTCAGGTGTTGTATACATCTTTCCGAGGGGTTGAAACCTTTGGCGGGTTATAACGTCGCAGTTGCGAGGATATGCAGAGGATATGTTCCTCTGTTTCTATCGAATCTTCACAGATTGACATAGGTTGTTCTCAGCTTCACCCATTGAATTGCGATGGTATCTCAGAGGGAAATGTCCAGTTAGAAGGTTCGTTATATCCCTTAGTCCTGTTTGCCGAGTTCAAGCAGTTCACGTGCTCTGTTTGGTGAGTGATGTATGAATCTTTTCGCCTGCCTTAAGCCTGTAACGTTGTTCCAGTAGGAGGTTTTTTGATGCCCCATTTATGACTTATGCCTTTAAGTGGCTTTTTGCTACGCCGCGGAAAGGTTTCGGACCAATTAAATGTGTCTTTGAGCCTATTTCTGCCAGACTATAGGCCCTATCATTTCCAGTGATGCCCTCGTCGCCTGGCACCCACATCAAGGTGACCTTGTTGTTCTTTGCCAGTTGATTTACAGTTTGTAGACATTGCCAGGCAATTCCAGACTCAAGAATGTAAGAACTCAGAGCTTTGAGTGCTGCTTGACCATCTGAAATGATATAGATTCTAAATCTGCTATAGCCTTTCCTTAGGCATATTTGAGCATAGATATCTATAGCAAGGGTCTTCGCTTGCAAGATTGTAGGAACTTGTCCCAAGGCTTCTGACAGCCTTACTCCTGGGCCATAGATACCTATATCCACGCCGGTGGTTGTTTTGGATCTATCCGTATACCACACGATTGACCCCTTTGGTAGTATTACTTCTCCTGAGATCCATGTTTAGTCGTCATGAATAACCACTTCAAACAATCGCTCACAGCTGAACCTAACTGGCGTTAATATATAAGTTGGTTTGGACAGAAGTTTTTGTTGGAATTCCTCTAGAGTTTCTAGAAATCCAATCAGGTCTCTTGTTTAATTGTAATCTAAAGGCACTTAACATTGCATTTTGCCTCATTTGTAGGTATAAAGGAAGCAGGTTGAACATAACTTTGCCTATTGCTGCCGTTGGGCAGGTGTACATGGCACCTGTAACTCCCATATAGCCAGCCGCTGAACTTTTAGCAGCTTCTTCTGTGGACTGTACTTCGTTTTTGTCTACCACACTAGAGATGCGCAGGTGAGGTGAGGCGTGGGTAAGACCCATACACGGTATAAGAAATTGGTAACAGAATCATGTCATTATTTTCTTTGTAAGATGGTAAGATAAAATTTGAGATTGGGGCTGAGTGCATTATGTTCTTAAAGGGTGGTAGTTAGTAATAATATCACTAAATTAAGTCCACATATATTATACCATAAATGTAGGTTAGTTTTAGCTTATTTCTGCATTACTTTTGGATATTTTTATCACAAGTTCTTATGATTTTCATGATAATTTTTTCACCTTATTACAATCTTGGATATGTTATCCTCTAGTTAAAAACCGCAAGTAGAAAAGTCGCATAATATCGTAGCTAGGATGACAATAGAAAAGTTAAATTTTAGCTTATATTGGCCTACCTTAGTAGCCCCTTAAATATTAATAAAACCATATACAGTAAATTAATATTCGATATGTTTCAGATCTTACTATATGCGCCTTATATATTTAATACTAATTTTCTTAACTCCACGTATATGTAGATTAATAAGGTATTTTTAAATATACTTACTACTAATTACTGAAGCTAATTACAGATTAGTAATAAACGGTTTGACTATTTAAATGGCAGTTACGATGTGCGGTTATAGATTTACAACAATACATTTTTAATAAATGCCAATATCGTTTAATTATACAGTATTTCTACATTTAGCAAAATGCTATAACATTCTTTTGAAAACGTCTTGCATTAAACTTGGTATTTAGAGTAATTAAGAAGCCAACTCCTGATAGTTCCTACATATCTTTTACTCCACTCTATATTTTCCTTTGTATTCTGCACGGCTTGGTTGTATGCATTTATCTGCCCTCCGTGTTTGTTGATTAGAGTTGTCAACTACAATGAAATAGAAATAAGTAAAAAATATTGGATGTTTGCAGTACATTTTCATACATCATTTAATTGCTCTTCTGTTGTAAACTTCGCACCAATCTCTTCTAACATTGCTGGAACATTAATCCTAAGAAAACATTAATCATTAGATGTTAGGTTTGATTTTCGAGAAATAGCTTACGTTGAATTTAATTGTACAAAATGTTCATCGAGGTATTGGAAAGCGGTCTGAAGTCCTTTATTTCCAGCGTTATAAACTGACCTAACGGCTGAAAACCGATCGCTGGCTCTTAGAGTACTTGTATTGTTTAGGACCTTATCTAAAAACCTACAAACAATAAAATATTGCTTATTGTTTGTTAAATAATAACTACAGAGCGAGCTACCTGTCCAATGTAGTTTTGTTTTCACTGCAACCTAATGCGTTAAGTATTCTATTGCGTTTTGATGTATTCCCAGCAGTTTCATATTTTTGGTATAAGAAGTCCCAATCATTTTGGTTTCCAATTCGCATAGCACCACAGAATATAGGAGTTTCCAAATTAGGGGTTATTGAGTTTGTATTATTTTCTTTCCAAACTCGTAATTTATTTAGCGAACTATTTCTACACTTTACGTTTCCAACGTTACATGACCAACTAAGTACGCTGATACGGCTGAGTTTATCCAAATGTTCATCGTATATGTCTTCTTCAGTACCTAAATATCTATAAGCACTTGCTAATGAATTATTTATGTAGCTCTACAAATAATCAACATATTAATTTGGTTACTAAACCAAGAGATGTTTGTTGTAAAACCTGATAAATAGTATATTCTGAGGTGGCGGCTAGCATATTATTCAGGAAGTTTTGAGCATTGAAAAATGATGTGAGAGGAACGTAATCGATTTCTCTTCTCAAATATCTGCTCAAGTTTAGAGGTATATCGTAGCTAAGTTGTCCAGCTCTAGCCAAATTGAAAGAATCATCAATAAGTTGAGCTCGGTTGAGTACGTGAATGGAACTGATGTTCTCGGCATTAAGAAAGAGAATAAGGCGATTCCAGTTGGTTTCATCGTAGTTTACACGATAGTATCCTGTAGGTAATTTTAAAATAAGTCTAGTAGTAAATAGAAAATAATAACTTAATGTGCATTCTATGCCCATAGTAATCTTATCATTTCATATACAAACCCTGTACTGCTTTTGAAAACTAATATTCCTAGTTCGAAATTATGGAGATTGGCTGAAATTTTGATATCAGGAAATATTAAAAATGATATAATAATGTGTAACAGTATAAACAAAAGAGTTATTAGGAATGCTAAGGATCAATGGATAAAAATTCTAGAAATTTATCATATACAGAAATGTTAAACAAAGAGACACATTTACGTCACTGCTGTTTGCGCCTTACATTAATCGAGCAATGTAAAAACTAAATCATGGAAACAACAAGAATAGCGCGATACTATTATTTAAGCCAGATAGAGATCATGTATGCAGATAATACATTACTAACAGTAGAAAGTCAGTTATAAAATACCATAAATATAAGGAGACATGACCTAAAGTAGAAAATATAAATATAGTCAAATGCAAAATATGACAAATCAAAATCGAAGAAGGAGGACCAGGACTGTAGATTAGAACATAAGAAAAATAAGACCGGCAATAACTAACGAAGGAAGAAATCAGTATCAAGATAAGTAACAATCAAATAAATATCACCGTGGTAAGCAAAGAGGAATTAAGCGTTGAAACGGAGATGCACTCACATAAAACAATATTATTTTGTTCCCACACAAATCTATGGATGGGAATTGTAGGCGGTACAGCAAAGGAAAGTACAGGGAAAAACATAAAGAAATAGAATTAGTAGTAGTATAATAACACAGCTAGATTAACCACCAATAATTAACGGAATCAAACCGAAACAGTTAAAACTGTGTAAATATCTTATTTCTATTAGAATCGTAAAATACGCTAAGATAGTACATGAAATGAGAATGGAAAAAAAATAAGAAGGGGTACGGCGCGAGTCCGTTGGAAAGACAAGATCATGGACGACACGAAACGGACAGAAGAAAACATCGTCAAAGTTACGAGAGCGGCAAAAGATGGAAGCACTTGTAGGAAATAGCTTGAAGAGCAAACCAATTAGGGAAGAGAAAGAGCAAGAAAAAAAAACTTAATATAATGTTCATATTTAATTTTATTTCTTTACTTCCGTCAGAGGTAGACCCTAACTTCGTTGGAAAGATAAGATCACAGAAGCCGTAAAACGAAAAGAGGCAAGAGATGGAAGCACATAAAGCAAATACCTTAAAGACGCAACGTCGCAACTCATAAGTCATAAATGAGAAATAGAAAAAACAAGAAAAATAATAATTTAATTTAATGATTATGTTTAATTTCGTTTCTCTACTTCCACTAGAATTTATTACTTAGAGATACATTTTTGGGAGGATGTAAAAAGTAAAAAAAAATGTAAACGAAGTTACGATAATGATGAGAGATGGAGTGCGTACGTATAGCGAATAATCCAACAGGGTAAGTCATACTTGGGATAGAACAAAGAAGACATTTAATCTAATGTTTAAACTTAATAGAAATATTTTCTTAGCTATACTTGCATTACTTTGTTTCTTCTTTGTTTTTGTCTGACAAAGATTATTCTCTATGTGTGTAAAAACCCATAAGCTGTTAAATGTCGATTTAGTCGTTTTTTGGATCTGCAAAAGCTCGCCGGAATAGTTTGTGGCCATGCTGACTTAATATGTACCTAATTGGGGTCAAGTATAAAGTTGCTGAACTGATAATAATGTAGCATAGATATAAACGTTTTGTTCGGTTCCCAACAATATTCCTTAATTTTTTGTATATGTTTGAGTTTGCCGACAAACGTGGACCGAAGGGCCGTTGCCCCCGTTGATAAACAGGAAACTGCCCCACGTGAAGGTCCACTCTTCGGACAACATTACTGTCAGTGCAATGATTTAGTTATTGGGCCATGTGCGGGTTCGTTACGCACATGGTATAGATTAGCGTAAGATTTGTTAGCTGACAATAGCGTGGGCAGTTCTAAGGTTTAGTTTTTAGAAAATATCTTCGCCCTCTTCGGACGCCCTGTTTATAATTATTACCACTTGAACATTCACAGGGAGCAGACCTATATCTGTCGCCTGCTACTGTGTGATGTGATTCTTGTAATCAAAATTACTATTTTATCATTCGCAGAGAGCAGACCTTTATCTGTCGCTTGCTCCTGTATTGTATCATTCTTGTACCATCGTGATCAGTTAATAAAGTGTTATACTAAAATCAACAATTGTTCATTGCATTAATTCTTCTGTTCGTCCTATTTAATCAGACCTTTCGTAAACTCTTTTGAGAATAGTGTGTGAACGTGTACGTAAGCATCGCGTATCCACCACGTTTATATTCAATAATCGATTAATGACATATAAAAACTTCGATTAGTTCATCATTAAACTGTAGTATTATGAGGTCAAATAAATATTAAGTTGATCGAGAAAAAGCCTAAATTGTTTTTTTGTCTGCCGCTCTGTTAGTAACGACATGGTTTGCTATCTACTACTATTAACTACAGTTTTCTTATGGTGCCCCTTAGTAAGGTAGATAAAAAAGGGCCTCGGTGGAGCAGTGCGGATACGCGCTGTTACTCGAGGTCACAGTGAAATATGGTGCGATCGGCTGGGTGTTCGAACCTCAACTGAGGCGACCGTATTTTACTTAGTTAAGTTTAAGGTGCATGTTGCATGAATGGTTAATATGTAAGGAACGCCTGCACCCCCCTGAAGTAAGCGAAAGCGGTTTCGGGGGGAGGACGGTAGTATGAATGAATGAAAAAAAAGTAAGGTAGATAAAATATAAAGTTTGATCTTTGAAAACAATTACGATACAGGTTATGTACTATTGTCAACAACTTAATGTAGTATGTGATATACTGTTATCGAAAAGTGAAATAGTTCGTCTCTATCTCTCTTTGTTCCTCTTCTCCCTTACGGTGTCGAGTATTTATAATTATCGATCTATCCGTACACAAAAATTTATAATCGTAACCATTTTCAGTGTAAATTTTTTCTTAGTAAAGTACTCATTTATCAACAATTTTTTGTCCTTTAGCTGCTACGACCAATTGGAAACCGCGCGAAATTAAAATTTTTATTTTTTCCTGTACATAGGTACTTACTTTTTAGATATATAATAGATAAATAATTAAAACCCGAAGGAACGGTTTGATGGTCAATGTTTGAATAACTTGTTTGAGGTCAAATATTTTCAAAAGCTTAGTAAATACTTAGTAAGTACTGATTTTATATATAAATAAGCTTGTAGAAAATAAATTCCATTTTTCATACGTACCAGTTTGTTGTTTATTAACAATAAGCCAACTAGAATTTAGAATAGTCTGATTTACTACTGCTGTTTGTTGGGTTAACCAAAAGTCTGCAGTTGTGTTACCATCACTATCATTCAATGAATTGAAATTGATTGGAATATACCATGTGGCATTGTTGGGTGAGGGTTCTTTAAGGAAAAATCTCCGCTGAAAGAATTACATTTTACAGCTACTGCATTCGAACATTAATTTGAGGTGTTATACCTGGTCTAGTGTAATGCGCCCTGTTTTATAATCCCTTGTTACATTTACTACAGGATATCCTTCCTGAGAATCCCAAGTTTCCAGAATCCTAGACACTGCGAGATTCCCTAGCAAGAATCCTGTACCTTCGTTATCAACAACTTCCTGAAACGCTTGATAGAGGTCGGGTGGTTGTACAGCTTTATATGCGCTGAAAACAGGTTTTATAATGACACCAGTTTTGTTTTAAACACAATATGCAAACTTTTTGTGTAGATAGACAGCAAGAGCCTTTTTAAAAACGTTTTTCGTAAGGAAGTGTTCAAACATTCTAATCACAGAACCGGCTGAAACATAAATTATTCACTTCTATTATAAATTACATCTACCATTACAATACCCTTCTGGTAAGCAATATAGCTGGGTGGGCCACTGCCAGGGTAATCTGCTTCGTGATTCATAGGCTTAGTGGAATTCAAACTGTCACTTTCGAAAGCTCTCTGCAGAGACGTTAGTACGAATTGGTCCATAAGTCTCCAATTAGGTCTTACCTGTCATTAAAAATATATTAGTTAAGTTTAGTAATATTATGCAAAATTTACCGGTAGGGGTTTCGCTAAAGCTAGAATTTAGGGTGTGCAAGTTTAAATTTTACGTGGTGTTACGTAATTAATTTAATTGCAATTTTATGCAAAAGCGTTTTGTAGAGCTCTTTACAGAAATAATTATATGTTCCCATTAGGGTAAAATGTCTGAAAATCTTCAATTAATTGTTTAATTATTATGACCACCTCTTAAGAGTGCTAGACCTGCAATAGTTAAATAAGAATCACGCTGGCTGTACAGGGTGATTATAAACATGTGCGAATAACTTTAACCACGTATAGCAGAGGTTATTTAACGCCTGAATAAGTAAATTTTTTATGGTTTAGGCACAGTTACGAAACTTTTTTAAATCAGTTCACTAAACTGTAAATAACTGTTTGGTTTCTTGTCCGATTTTGATAAATTTTATTGATTTGGACAGCTAAATATATAGTCTTAATATCCCATCAATGTACAATAACTGTGGATTGCAATATTAATTATGTATATTATACCTATCCGCGCAGAGTCGCAAAAAAGTAATACCTACACATCAATTATTTACAGAAGATGAATTTTATAAACTGTTTCTGGTACCACTGTTGATTACTAATGATTCACTGGACAACCGTTCTTTAATGGTGAGGAGTTTACAAGAACTCTCTTCTTTATTTGAATAAATTCAAATTTCTTCCGAAAATTAAATTAATTGTAGGCTATTCTCATGAACAGAAAGACGTTTTGGATGCTTATAAATAGTTGTTTTTTTTTCTAGTATTTTCTCATATACAATGTATTTATCAACAATGAATTTTACTGTTTTACCTGGCTAACGGATATAGAAACATAATAAAGAATATCTGGTCGCCTTACTTCTGCTTTCTTTTCGCGTTTGTGATAAGTTATATACTATACTGTTGGCCTATTTCTACGACTGCGACGTTTCATTGTCGTTAGAGGGCAGTTTATTATATGTGAAAATTTGGCAAGCATCTGTTAGGTGTACAACAGATATTTCCAAAGTGCTTGTAGATATCACTAATGCTTACATCTATACCGTTAAGATGAATTTTATTCATATATATATATAGGTTATTAAAATTATATTATTTTAGGGTGGATTGTAATAGTTAGTGTCATATAGGGGATATGTCGGCACTATCAAACATGTTTTTTTGATGCCAAACAATTTTTCGAAGCAGCTTGTTAAATTATTTTCCGAATTTAGAACTGTTAGTGTTGATCATTGGTTGGAACATTTTTCTTTCCAATGCTCCATTTTTCAAAAATCATTTACTTAAAGTGTTCTCTTAAAATATTTAAAAACAGATTTCGAATTTGGATGAGTTTAAATTTGTCCGACATTAAAGTTCGTTTTTCAGCTAATATTTAGTAAAAATAATTTTATTTATCCATTTGCCAGTGGTTCGTTAGACCCTACTGCTAGTAAAAGTTGGCACATTTGGTATAAACGAATAATGTACAAATTAGATTAGCAAAAGAATTGATAATGGCGCTAACATTAATAAAAAAGCAAATCTTTCAAGTCTCGTTTTGGGATATCATTATTCCATATAATAGTAGTATTCCTCAAATTTCTTTAATTCTTTTACACATTGCCTTAAACTGAACAAATTAAGGCCCTAATGACTGTCGACATGACAATGACAAATCGATAACAGCTGACACAAACTAATTTGTAAATGCCAAATGTCTCATATAAATGCATGTCAACACTGAGAAACCAGTATTGGCGCAACTCCTAGAATGTGATTTTAATTGGATGTACTTTTGTTTTATTCTCCATTTTATATTAATGTCGAACTAATTTGAACTGACTAAATAGATATTTTTTAATATTTAATATGTTTTTTAAAAATGGGGCATAATAGGGAACACTAAAAGTTTTGGTTTCTGATTATTATAAGCAGTTTCTGAAAATTGTTTAATCAAAAATATTTCTGTTAGTGCCTGTATATAGCGGGCGCTTTCTATGACAATCTGTCTAAAGTAATTGTTCTAATACTTTAAACAACCGTGATATTAAGCTGATTCGTCTTAGCATACTCATTACTAATGCCAGTATCTATTTTCTCACGTTAATGATTGGAAGTAGATTTTTTAGATAAAACAGTTCAGTGCGAAGGAATTAAAACTAGAACAGTATTTTTGAACGACGATGTCCAATAGGTCACCACAGTAACCAATAGTTTGAAGAATCTGCTTCATATAAAGTATTTTTTGTCGTTACCAATTTGCAAACAGTATGCTACATTTAGCATTTATGCTGCTGTGGACGAGATTAATTTAGGTTATTTGTATGGTTACAAGAATATATGAAACATGAGCACACAATTATAGCTGTAGCGTGTTTAAATACAAGAAAAACTGTATTGATAATTTTTAAAGCATACTAAACAACGTGTGCGGTCAAGCGGATTGTCATCTTCGTTTGCATACGTGAATTTGTTTCTTATAGCGTACCATAAAAAAATTTTATTTTAAGTAAAATCATCGTTTCATACATGTGAAAACAAGGAAGATACTCGCTGGTTGGTTCTAAGAAGAATAATTTGTTGCAAGAATTTGAAGAAATAATTCACCCCGCTAGTTGTTTGTCCAATAACTGAAGTTTA
>JABXWE010025798.1:0-30294 GCA_014611495.1 Limonius californicus
CAGATGCAGGTACAGTCGAGAAAGGGGGTATTTTCCCGGTCCGGGAAAAAGATAGAAGGCCTCAGGAAACCAGGGGGACGAAACGTTGGTAGATACGCTCCTGGGGAAGCAGATTAATCCCAACAGGATCAGTTGAATTATTTCTAATGGGGACAGTCGACGTAGAGGGCAACAGGAATTTCAAACGCTTGTATCACCAACAGACCCAACAATCACATTTTCACGGGTTCAAACGCATTTATCCGAATGAATCGAAGAAGAAAACAATCACACTATAACCAGGTTACACTGTTAAAATTTATTCAGATCCGACTTCGCCGAAATGATACTAATTGCCCAAAGCAATATTCGGTACGATAAACTCAATTTAACAGGTACCGCGAAAAAAACCCGCTCGTCATGAACGTTCGTATCGGACCCAAGCTTGTTGCCTACTGACTTCTTTTTCCCCGCGTTCCCAAGAAAACGCCACCTAAGCCTAATTTCGTGCTAGAAGGAATCCCCACGTGCAAGTTCCGAGAAAACCTTCGGGAAGCGATACGCCAACGCAGCAAAAGGGGAATTCTGAGAAGTGATTTCTAGCTTGGCAAATATGGTTCACAAAGAAAAAAAAATTGAGACGGGTTTGTTCATAAATTAATTTCTGAATGGAAAAATACTAACAAACTGTAGTCAATACAAAATTGCCATTAAAATTGCGTTTTTAAGTTCTATGGAGCGGCCATTAGATTGTGACCAATTCAAATGAAGCGGCACAACTTTTAAATGAACATAACATGTTCCTTAGTGGTTCCTTTGTGTGTAATTTAGTTACTAGATCTTCTTGAAATTTATCTTGGTTTTCCGCCAAGGTCTCAATTATCAGATACTTTTGTGTACAAGTTTTGTTCTTTCTGCTTTGGTGTTTATTATGATCTCTGCACGGACTAGTCTGTGATCACTTCCACTGTTGACTTTATTTACTGACACCTCTTGACATATTTCCCTTTTATTTGCAATGATGTAGTCGATTTCATTTTGTATCCTCCCATCTGGACTTCTTCAGGTTCACTTTCTTTGTGGGGGTTTTTTGGTAACATGTTTCAATATAAAAGCAGTATGGTATACATAATGTGCATTTTTTAATCTATCCAGTAGTGGTTCTGAAAACAATTTTCTATTTCGAAGAAATATTGTTATAGGTTTAGGTATGTAGCAGCTTTGTTTATTAAAATCCTTGCATAAAATCCATCAAGGTTTATCAAGCAATTCAAACGCTTGCATTTATCAGGTGCGGGAGACTATAAGAAAGTTCCATATAGATAAATTGTAGTAACTAGACTGTAGGTTGTTAAGTAAATATTAAATAATAGTAGCAAATCTTAAAAACTGGTTTAAGTACCCATTTCGTTTTCCACAGCTAACTTTTATCGAAAACTTTGTTTTGATAACATACTTGTTTAAATACAGCGTTAACACTGATTTATTAATAATCGGACACTAACATTGCTAACATGTTTATTCACATGTACAATAATTATTTTCTTGGGCGATGCAGAACTTTTTCACACAACTGTATATTGCTGTCACCATCCGGAACACGTGAAAGTGAGAGACACGTGATTTAATTCATGCCAATATATACACACGTGAGAACAACAGAAACTGCATTTTTGGTTTTACACGTGAATGTTAAAAATAGACAGTTAACGTTACTAATATTTCGCAATTTAAAAACAAACTGGATAGACAAAGACACAAGTTGTATTGTAAATAAGCCGTCAGCCGCATTACTGCATATTTATCGGTACCAGTCAAATTGTAACGGTTTTGGAATTACATTTGCAGTCGAAGGTTCTTATAAATATGTAAGAACATGTCATCTGAAGCTTCACCTTGAATACATGTTGTTTTTACGAGCATTTTAACAGCTAGCTTCACATAGGCGTGAAAATAATTTTAATGAACAGGAATAGCTGGAGCACGTTCAAAACAGGAAGCGAACTGCATGTAAAAATTGAGGGGCAAGTGACCAGAAGGTTGTAAGACAGCATACATACAGTAACATGTTAAACGGTCTGTTTACTCAGAAACGCTACGAAATACCAATAATACCACTTTGTGTACTCTTTAGTGTTTCATAATTAACTTGTTTAAATATTAATTTCTCATTTAATTTCGTGTTCGTGATTTCCGGTTGTTGCTTGAACGGAAGAGAGGATGCATGTCTATGTTGTGGTTGGTAATTAGGAGTTCCTATGTTGCAGTCACTGATCATATTATTAATATACGAGTCAATTTATAAATATGAATTTGATACTTATATACGACAATTATTTGTAGGAGGAGTATATTAAAACTGCTGAGCTACATGGGTTAAGTTTTTAAAGAAATATCTTATACAAACCTGACACTTCACGTAATATAATATCATATTTCCTTTACTTTCCAGCATGATTATCACAGCGTTCGATACCGCTTGCAACTTCTCCAAAACTTTATATCTACCGGTCTCAATCAGTTCCACAATGTGATTTTATTTTCAACGTAATTCTGGTAACAGTTTCCACCCATTGGTTCCTTAATGTTACAGAACAATTGGAAATCCCTGATATCTAAATCGGGGTTATAAAGTAGATTATGAAGGAATTTCCACCCGTATTTTCATGGGGATTTTTCAGAAAGTGTTCTTCGATTTTCAAAGTTATTAACATACCAAAGTCGGTTTGTTGTTTTTCCTTTAAGAAGAAAATCTATTAGAATATATTGTTGAGAGCTTCAATTCCTCTTACCTTGCCTCTCATTTTTGGTTTAGCCTTGACACGTGATGGTACTGCACGCGTTTGGCGTTTTGTTTATCCGCTTATCTTCTATATCGATATACTGCAGAAAAGCACCATCTTCTGCTGCATTTAAACTTTCACACATTTCGGTTTGTGGTTTTCAGCGAAGAAACGTGGTATCCATTGCCCCCAAATTCAAAGAATTCATTACTTGGACACCTTATATTCCTACACCTAACTTACCAGATATATTTTTCACCTGTACATCGTAGCGCCGATGCTACTCATGTAAACTTCACCATCAAAAGAATACATAAGTATATTGCCAATAGAAATCAATCAGCAATTAATTCCACACGCTAAGACATGAAATACCTCGGCAAGAGACTGGACGACAAGCTCAGGTGGATAAAACATATCAAGAAAAATTGTGAATAACTTTTAGCATTATATTCAGAAAGATGTGGTGGCTACTTCAAAGACACTCCGAGCTATCACTATATAAATATAATAAACTGTTGTTTTATAAAAATTGTAAAACCTGTTTGCACTGTGGGATTACATATGCTAAATTAATTGTTTCTTATTGTTTAAATTTCTATACTAATCCGAAGTGGCCGCCATTTTGTCATCCCGCATTTCGCGTCAGTTTTGTTTTCACAATTGTGCAGAGTGCATATCTAAGTTTTTTATGATTTGAAGTAAATCGCAAGAACGTGTACACATTGTAACTTTGTTCTTTAAAAGCAATGAGTCGGTTATTTCATTAAAATCATCCACGTTGTCCAATTGGAGTTCTTGCGCAAGGTGTAATTGGTCCGTACTTTTCCGATGACGATGAAGGAACTGTTGTTACAGCTAACCGCGAGCGCTATAGAGCGGTGCTGGAGATGTTTTTGCCATCTCAATTAGATGAATTTGGATTGGAGCATATGTGGTTGCAAAACATACACTGGCCATCTTCAGAATTTCCATTTTTCTGCAAGTTTAGAAATTAAAGATTTGGCGATTGAACGTGGCATGTCAGAATGCCACATTACCAAATCTGACAGCTCCTGATTTTTTTATGAGGCTACCTCCAAGAATAGGTTTACGCTAATAACATTCAGACCTTGCAGCAGTTGAAAGGTAACATCAGCAGTGAAATAGAAAATAACGACAGATGCAACATCAACATAATCTTGTATTGATATTAGGCAACTGTTATATCTAAATAATTGTCTAAACCAAACTCTTTGTTTTATTTTCATTATATTTAAATGGCGGCTACTTAAAATCGGGTGCTTTATTATGCCCTTCCCTGTACAGCAGAGAATTCTGCGAATGTAAGAATTCAATAAATAAAGCGAGATTATTGGGAAAGCTTAATTAAGAACATAGAATGGAATATGTATGGTGAAAATAGTGCATGAAATGCTCCGTAGAAGAATTGCAGAATGAGGTGATGTAGTCTAAATGAGGAAAACCAGAGAAGAACGATGGGTAACATACGTTAAAGTTATATATATATATATATATCAAGAAGAGGTGAACAGTACCCAATAAAATACATAGACAATAGCACAATTTTCATGAAAATTAATAACTTAAAATTACGGAGAATGGACGGGATTTCCTCAAAACGATGGAGCGAATACAATTAGAGAACTCAAGTAATTTGTTTAATGGATATTCGACATTCAGAAAATTCTCAATCAGTGGCAAGGCGGTACCATCATTCCCTTTTTCAGAAAGATTACTCAATTATAGACGCCAGACGACAACAATGAAATAGACACGTGCTAAGATGTATAGCGACGAATTAGTAAAAAATAGTAGGAGACAGCCACCCCAAGGAGGAAGAAGTATTGGAAGTCCGAATAGAAGAGGGAGATACCGCTAGTGAAGAGAACAGGCAAAATTGCCTAAATGAATTATGGAGAAGAAGAAGAAGAAGAAGACACTACTCAATTATAGACGAATCGTTTAGTGCAAACATTATTGACTAGAATCGTATTGTATAGATTAGAACCATACTTAGAAATCAATGTGACAACAAAATACATCAACAACGTCACACATTCATCGAGTATAAGCTAGCCTTTATGTCTTTTGTTGATTCAATAAGAGCGTTTAAATTTTTATTTAAAGCAGTTTTTCAGAATTGATGTCATAAAGTTACTTTAAACTCCAAGAAATAATTACAGGCTTGGTGATAGAATACAATTGTGCACCTACGCACAATGATTATAAAAAGGCCTTCGACGACACCGTGGTGCTCTGAGCCATTCAGCAAGCTTTAAAAAACGCCAGAATAGACTAACGTTCTTCGTACATGATAAATCAAATCTAAAAGAACGCTACAATATAAGTGAGACTATATGACAACACTAACAAAAAAGAAATAAACAAAGGAGTCAGACAAGGGGACACAATGTTGCCAAAAATATTTAAATTAGTGATGGAAGACGCATTTAAACAGTTAATTGGAATAGTCAGGGCATTAGCATAAATTGAGAGCAGGTAAAGCACGCACACACGCTCTAGCCATATTTACCAAATCGAGAGAAGAATTAATTGATATGATCAGGGATGTACAAAGGGCGTCGAGGAGAATAGAGCGCGATCTAAATCTTGCTAAAACGAAATATGTGGCAAATCAACCAGATGACCAGAGATGTATATTACTCACAAATTAAAATAAGAACCAAATAGAAAGTGCAAGGTAGTAAATATCTGGGACAGCTTATAACAACAGGTAAAAGAAACCAAGAAAGGGAAATTGAACATTGAATTAGATTTACGTGGGCAGCTTACAGCAAACTAAAAGATATATTCACAATGGACATACCACTCCAGATCAAAAAATTATTATACAATCAGTGCATCTTTTCGGTAACAACGTATGGAGCAGTAACGTGTGTCCCAACGAAAGCAATTATAGAAAAATTGAGAGTGAATCAAAGAGCTATGGAACGAAGAATACTGAGAATTTTATTAAGACAACATAAAATAAACAAATGGATTAGAGAGAGAACTAAAGGTACTTAAGGTAGCAGATTTGGTGAATAGAGCTGCGTCGCTGAAATTGTCTTGGGCTAGACACGTTGTGGGAGACGAATATAAATGGGTGGGAAAATAATCAGATGGAGACCTTGGATATATAGAAGAAGCGTAGGTTGCCCGCAAAAGAGATTGAGCGACGTCTTAAGAGAACGGTAGGCTTAAACTGGTATAGCGTTGCACAGAATACAGACAATTGGAAGAATATTGGGGAGGCTTATACTTTTTTTTTTAAATTATGATTATGACAGTTCAGCACTGAGGCTTATACTTATAGAGTAGAAAACAGCTGGCCAAAGAAGAAGGTGATATATGACCTTTTTACACTACTGCACAGAGATTTTATTGTACTGTTTTAAATGTTACCTATTATTGTATTGTTACGAACCCAATTTACTAAATTCTAAATTAAATTATTATTGCTTCCTAGCTGTTGTAATCTGATTTCAGTTACTTTCATACACATTTATGTTGCAAGTAGTAATGTCATTTTACTCAGCAAATTCAAAGTACATTAGACTATTAAATTAGGCAATGTGGAATAAATAATACGCTTGATAAGGGAAATTAAGTAATAAGCAGGTCATTGCTTATGGGTGCAAAAGGGAATTTATAAAAGGACACTTAAGATTGAATAGTAAATAGTTGGCAGTTGTCTGTGAGTGACTAATGAAAGAGAATATTCCAACCTAGCAATGGCATTGCGTCAGAGTTTATTATTGTAAGTAGTTTAGAAAAATGTTTTAGGATAAGTTGTCATAATCTTGTAGAAGGTGCAAATGAATAAATCCAATCATTTTATATAAGGGTAGTTGTTTCTCTGGTGATCCCGGCGATAAGGACAAAGGGCTCCTTATCAGTTACAGCTATAGGGGCAACAGTATTACGGCCGCAGAAATTATACTTTATATTTTTAACTCTGGAGGAAAATAAGCCTAAAGTGATTTTCGTTAATCTGCGGTGAAATTTTGTTCAAGTGGGGGAGAGAATTAATCGAAGAGGATCCTCGGTCGGGGCGGCTTGGGGATAAGACTTTAGCGGAAATAGTGCAGAAAAAGAGGGAATGATTGTGAAAGGTAGGCGATCTAAGGTATCTGAAATCACGTAAAAGGTGTGGCATATCAGAACCTTCAGTAATCGAAATTCTTCATGAAGATTTAAAGATGGCAAATGCCAGCGCGCGTTGAATGCCTCGAATGCTGACAGAATTTCATAACCACCAATTCAGAGTTGGCTGCAAGCAATTATTATTTATTTAGGAAAATGAAAATGTTCTTTCTACGAAATTTGTTTGGAACTGACTAGGACGTGGAGGTGTATTTAGCAGACCAGAAGAAAGATTGTTTGACTGGGATATCGAGCCTACCAACCAAGTGCACAAGTGTGTTGAGTTGTAAGGAGATTATATCAAAAACAATAAAATTGGCTTCAACAAGTTGTGTCTTCCATGCTCAGGTAGATAACTTCTGTAGTGTCCCTCGTACCATTGCCGATATCATTGACAAACGGCCGTCGTTCATGTTTATTATTTTGAAAATTGTCAATGATTGTTTGCATGAACAGATAGCATTTTTATTCGCATTCTTTAATGAAATAATACCTAATAATTCTTATAATTAAAAAATGACTTTGCTGCTTGGTTTCCCATGACTAACGTTATATAATATGCGAACGCTGCACTTGTTGCTCATAATGGTTGTTACATCTAAGGTATGGGAAAATAATTAAATTTTATTTCCTTAATGAGCGTTTCTTGCCCAACCAAAGTAATGTAATTTAATGCTACAGAAACGCAAGATAAAATTTCTTTTACCTTGATTCTACCTTCACCAGATATTGCAGTATCTTGCATGGCTAATTCAAATGCTTGGGCTATTCGCTGTTATTGAATTAAGTCCCTTGCCAAGGTTTTGACGCATTTCTAAAGATTACGTTATAACACAATTTTTAAATAAATATCAAAGTTTTATGAATTATGCTATATTCCTATATAGCATAATTTATCTTTTATTATATTTGTCGCCATTATCGAATAATTTTGGGACTTTTCAAGAGTCAGTTTTAAAGTATTACTTTTAACTAGAGCACTAATACTTTCTGCATAATGTGTTTTTGGTTAAACAGACCATTGCCTCTGGTTTTTACAGTAGCAGCTATCACAAATAATCTCTTATTTTTATGTTTCATTTTCTGATAGTTATTGAACTGTGACTGTTTGAAGTAGACTGAATCCAATAATTTACACTTGACTGTTTTTCAATCGATATTAATTCGTGAAAGATATACCTTACATTTTACAACAAGTACATAATACACTTAAAACTTTAATGTTGTCCCCGAAATCAAACGACATATTGTATGTCGAAATACGTATCAAGCAAAAATAAATACCTGTTGACATTATCTATTATTATTATTAAAATATAGATTAAAATTAATCAATATGAACGAACAACAATATGTTTTGGAAGTTACTGCAAGTAAAGCCATCTTGCATGCTGAGTTAGGATTACTCCAGCGAAATATAACAGATCGCCTCGGTGTGAGCCAATCTATTGTCTTCCCATTATTGAAAAGATTCAGGGAGGCTGGAAATATCGAACGAAAAAAGAGCAGACGTTCAAGATGTACTCAAGGAAGGCACGATCATTTTATCCACTTGGTGGCAAAATGTTTTCACTTATATATGAAATTACTTAGTCATTTGCAAATACAGTAGAGTCTCGCTAATCCGGGTCCCGCTAGTCCGGACATCCGGTTAATCCGGACGGACCTAAAAAAATTGTATCGTATAGAATTTAAACTTTACATATTTCGTTTTTACAGTTTTTATTAACAGTCTTGTACTGCCGTTTCCTTTAGTACTTTACAATAAATAAACTTTCAATTTCAATCAATAAAAAGTTTTGTTTTTATCCTAAGTCAATTCGTAGGTTAAAAAATAATAAAAAATAAACTTCAATTTTAATAGTTTTAGCCGTCTAAAACTTGCTTTATAGACATTTTAAAGCCAATTCCGTTTAATCCGGACTTTCGGTGATACGGACGGGGTCCGGTTCCATCAAGTCCGGATTAGCGAGGCTCTACTGTAAATATTCTTTTTCAAAATCCACCTGTAGTAGTGTTCTAAAGGGGAGGTTACTGATTTAAAAAATTCCTTTAGAAAAAATATTCTAAAGGGCGGATGTCGTTGGAGATTAGTTTCCAGATGTCGTCACCTTATAGTTGGTAAGTAATACCGAAAAATCAACAATAAACGTTATCTGCTACGTCACCGCCACTACTATCTACCACCCCCACCACCACCCCGAATGTCATTATTGGCTACTGCATGGAAGATTCAGAACAGTAAAATTGTTTACTAATATACAATGTGATGACTTAGTAGGTATAAGTAGGAATAAGTAGGTAGGCTACACCTGTCATATGTGCATGAAATGCGTAGTTAACCTTTCTTTTAGGTATAGAAAACATTTTTTACATTGTCCTCTGGAGAGGCAAATGTCAACTACTGTTTTGTCAAAACTTAACGAATTTCTGAACAAAGTTATTGGTTTGTATAGATTCTTGCGGTAAAAATAATCAGTTTCAATGTATTCTAATAGCAAGAAAACGGATATGATGTTGATTTGGGTGAATGCAGCCGCCGGCCGCGGACGACGATATGCACAAAGATGCTCGGATAAACTCCTTCCATCATACAATGCCTTTAGGCGTTTAGAAAGAAATTTGCGGTAATATGGACAGTTTTCCAAGCGAAAGGTGAGACAGCGACATTTCACAATTGTAGAAGTTGAAACGGCAGTCATCGAACAAGTAACTGGTAATTCCCATATAAGCCAACGAGCAGTTGCAAGAACTGTAAGCTTTAGCCAAAGTTCAGTATTTTACATTTTAGAAGGAAACCGGTTTCATCCTTATCCCGTCACATTAGTGCAACACCTTAGTGAAGATGATTACCCACGTCGTGTGAATTTCTGTCAATTTTTAAGAAACGTAGTTATTACTGATCCACTGTTTCATTTTTATTTTATTTTCTAACGCAGCGACGTTTAGTAACACTGGGTGCGTAAATAGATACAATTACCATTTGTATTCACAAGATAACCCACATTGGATTCGGTAAGCACACTTTCAAACAATGTTTACTGTGGTGTGGTATCATTGACAACTTTATTGTTGGTCCCCACCTCTTCCAGGGCAGTTTAAATGGGGAAATGTATTTACATTTTTTAGGAAACGATTTGACTCATCTTTTAGAAGACATTCCTCTTTTTGTTAGACAGCGTATGTGGTTTCAAAATGACGGAGAACCTGCCTACTTCCGTAGAATTGTAAGAGTGCAATTCATCCTTGGTGTCCACGTAGTGCGGGCTTGACTCCGTTAGATTTATTTTTGTGGGGTAAAATAAAAAACGACGATACTCCTGTAGAAACTTAGGAAGATTTACGTGAAAGAATGATTGAATCATATAGGTCAATCGCCTTACGCATGCTAACTCGTGTTAGAAATTCTCTTCTGCGGTGGATTGACTTATCTGAACAGCAAGGTGGACGGCAGTTTGAACATTTATTACGTCATTCTTTCTGTTTTTATTTAATTTATTTCTCTTTTTTTATTGTTATGTCAACATATTTTTATGTTATCTTGGCTTTCTGTGTGTTTGTTTTGTTTAAATTATAAGAAATAAATATTGTAAATGTACCTATTGCAAAACTGAATCCTATTTATTAGTAAATAGTTTTATTGTAGTTTCTTAGTACATACAACGTAACTACTTTGCTTTTTACTTATTTAAACAATGTAAAGTTTACTAAAATACCTTTGGAATACAAACAGCTGTAATGAGTGTAGCCTACCTACCTGCTATAAGATAAAGTAATCACCCTGTATAATAGTAAACAATTAGACTGTTTGTTGTAGTTGCAGACAGATATTGTAAACGTTTTAATATTTGTGCTGTCCTATTTGTTTAATAAGTGTCCTCATTATTGAAAGCTGTGTGTTTTCTCGTCGTTTTAAGAGCGTGTCCCATTTTTGCATCTTTGCTGTTTCTGCAAATTTTCTTGCGATATATTATTTTTCATGGTTGGTTAGAAACTTCCTGAAGATACATGTTCCCTCGTCTTTTTACAAACCGTGCTGTATTTTTCTGTATTTTTAATCTTTACTGTTTTAGCAAATTGTGCTGCGGTAAAGTATTCAAAGTTGGCTAAAAATTCCTTGTATTGTGTACTTTGTAAGCTCGCTCCCACTATACAACGCAGAAAAATTGTTGGAAAATATAAGAGTCAGAAAGGATCAGTTTCCAATATCGCAAATTAGGGAACCATAAGAAGAAGAAAAAAGCTAGCAGTCTGGTGCACTAAACAAGTTGCTTATGATACCTACAAATATCGGTTTAACTTTTACGAGTAATAGGGAAGGTTCTTTTAGTGAAACAAATAAGCAAAAATATATTTTTTTGTAATTTAGAAGCTGGTAGTAGTATGAAAGCATGAGACATTTTTTATCTGAATCCGGGCACATATATTACTTTACACGGTCCTGGATGAGCTACAGAGGGCGCGGTATGCAACAGTATCGCCACGAACTGTAAGAAGAAGGCTAAAAAGGTAATATGGTTTCCTGACAATAGAACGTCTTCCCACCAGGGCTCACAAAGCTTCCAGAATAAGATTTTCCAGAGATTGTGCCAACTGAACAATGGAAGAACTAGGGATGTTGTTTTTACAGATCAGTCCCGTGTCGCTCTACATTCATCAGATGAGTGCTGAACAGTATGGAGACCCAGAGGAAAATTTAGAATGTAAAATTGGTTCCACAGATCGCCTTTGGAAGCGGCTCCTTCATTAATGGCACGTATCGAGTTACACAGCATTGCTAGCGCAACATTGACTGCTGAAAGGTAGGCGGATGATATTTTAGAACAGTATGTGGAAACTTTCGCATCCTTTATTGGAGAAGAGTTTTTTTTTACAACATAACGTTAGGCCTCGCGTCCCTGGCGTTGTCGAAGAATACCTAGCAGAAGTTGGCATTAATGTTTTGATTATGTCAGCTAGAAGTATTTATATTAGTGCTGTCGAACATGCTAAAAAGATGTCTCCAAGCTCGTACACACTGTCCCACAACTTTAAGGGAGCTGTAAATGGGAAAGAGTTGCCCAGGAATACATTGCCCGTACAATAAGATTAATGCCTAGCAGACTAGACAAAATTGTGAAGAAGCGTGACACGCTATAAAACTCATGTTTGTATATGTTCTTTGCATTTCTTTTTCGAATTTCTTCTTCATTGTTGTTCAGACTTTAGGAAATATGTAAAGGTTTCTTCAAATACGCAATAAATTTCCACTAATTCTTTATAACAGTCCTTTTTATTAGTGAAGCTCAAGCACTTATAATAATATGAAAAATTTAGTTTTTGAAATATTTTTTGTGATGCAATGAGTTTGTCCAGCAGTTTAGTTTCGTTAGCTACTTCTTTGTAAAAAAGAACCTGAAATGGCTGTTAAAAGTGAAGAAAATATATTACTTTCTGAATAATCACTATTTGACTGTAAAAATATCACATAGGTTTTTTTTAGTCCTAGAGACTGTCTACAAAATGGTAAAAAATAAAAAAATAAATATGGATAAAAAAAGTTGTTTATTAAAATCATAAATACTTATCTCTATAACATATGCAACTAACCTAAATGTATATTAAATATATTACATTTAAAATGGTACAACAAGAGAATATCAATATATTTTTATTTTTGGACTTAGATCATTCTCAAATACAACTTATTTTTTACAGAAGTCATCTCTATACAGTTTATTACTGTCTAATACAAATTACTCTATACAATAGTTACTTAGGTGTTCGATAGATAATAATTAATAAGCGAATTATACGGATATTTTCAATACGGATACAACAAATTACATAGAAAGTTCTGAAGAATAATTATAACAGTTTGCTGGAAACGGTTTTTATTTATAATTTACAATATTATCTGCTGCTTGTAATTTAAAATTTCGTATTTAAATTGATCTGTGACAATAACAATAAACTGAATAAACCGCGGAGAGACGAGTTTTGGACATTATGCTAACACAATAGGTTCATACCGAGGGCATCTATTTTTTAAATTTATTGAATATATTTGATTAATAAAACTTCACTATAAGAATTGGGTCTTCCTAAGAACTAATTTTGAAGTCGTTTTTTCGCATATTTTAAATAACTAAATGGGTGCTTGACCAAAATGCTATAAAGTAATTACAAGTAAAACTTGAGTGTACATGAATTAACTCAGTGCAAGTACCTTCAATTTGATATGGTATATATTTTAGGATCGCACATGTTTTTAAATTAAAATTTAAATTAATAACACCTATAAAGTATTCAGTATAAGCTTAATAAAATTAAACCAAACAGCATGTAAGGTACTTTACATGATTTTTGGTTTAATGCATATTTTACTATTTATTTTATCGTCTGACTGCATATGAAAAAATAAGTATGTAACGTAATATTACTTTTATATACATTTTAAGTAGATTCTATTATCATTCATTAAGTTTAACATTAGCTGAAAAATAATAACATAAATTTTATCCACTATTACTAGTATAAAATACGTTTTTGGTAGCATAGCATATGACTTTACCACTTATGTATAAATACCAACGGCGAAATATATTATTTAACATTTTGTACATTTTTTTGGTACGCTAGCCTTGCTATTTCAAATTCAGGCGTAGCAAACGAAGCTCTATATGTATTTATTATGAGTAATAATTACTACTTATTGTGTCTGTTTTAATTGCTAAGATATTCGCATATTAATCAAGAGCTAAATAATAGTCAAATCTTACTAAAATAAATTATAATTTTGTTAAACTTTAATAATGCTAGTAAATTTCACTGATTTTTGAAGACGCTTTATTATAAACAGCACAAATAAATATAACTGTTGAAATAATACATACTATTAGGTATACGTATATCATGGATCAATGGCATATTCAACAACACGGTTAAACTAATGTTTTTATGTAGAAACATTTTGTCAATTATTTTGAAACAAAAACATAAATCTGCCATATAAAACAAAGGAACAATTAAAAAAGTTTTGTTCGTTGGAAAAAATGTTAATTAGGAAGTTGTTTGTGTTATAGAAGGTTGCACGTTTTGTACAAAATTGTATATTTTTAAAAGAAACGGAAGCGGTTGCTTAATTTTTGTTACTACAAAAATCAATATTCTAAGAGCACGTATTAAATTTGTAATTGTTTTCATCAAATTGACCTTATTTATCAGTGGCATGTCAAAAATACTGCATTAGTCTGAAAAGAATCAATATATTTGGACATTTTTTGTAAGAAATGTCTTCTTCCTGCTGTATGTTATTAAGATATTTGACAATGCACGTTTCGTTGCCTAATTGTTTTCTTCGTACCTACTTGTAAACGACATAAAATATATTCAACGAAAGCGAAGTTACCATAAGTATATGAATTGTGAAAATGTGATATATTTACATGTACATATTACACTGTAAGCGACTTGAAAATTTTGTACATAAATGATCAATACCTGGCAATAAAAAAGGAGAATATACTACACCAGTGGTTCCCAAATTTTTTTAAAGCGCCGCCCCCTACTGATCTAAACTTTTCTCGCGATCCCCCTCTTTTAGTACCCAACGTCATTCAAAATCAACCGTTAAACGGCCAATAACGCTATCTAGTACCAAGTTTCCGGAAATTTCTACCATATTCGGGGAGGAGGGAGATGGCACAGGAATAATCTGGAAAATCCATTTTTCTTTATATACGCAGGGGACCGCGATGAGATTAGTCATCATTTCAAAGGCTGTGCTGTACTGCTGACTGTGTGTTGACTGCAATAAATCGATAACAAATATTTAACTTTAAGTATGAGCTAGTCTGGCAGTGACAAGAATGCAAAGGAAAATAGATTGTATAGCGATGAATATCTCAAATATCGTTTTACCAATATTTTCCAGTGACCCCAGTGCGTACTTTGTCGAGAAGTGTTGTCAAACGAAAGTATGAAGCCCCCAAAGTTATTTCGGCATTTATATACCAAACATCCAGACAAGAAACAAAAGCCTATGGAATTTTTTGAAGGAAAGATAAACTCCCTCCATAAGGAGCAAGCCACTTTTACATCAATATCAAATTATCGAGTTGCATTTCGCAGTGCAAAATCAGTAAGCCACGGGTATTTGCTGAAGATCTACTTCTACCATCAGCTGTTGAAATGGTGTAATATGAAATAATGGTTGGTAAAAAGAGGCTGACAAGCTGAAAACAACACCCCTCTCTAATAATACTATTCAAGAAGCGAAGAAGAATAAGTCATACAGCAGATATTCGAACAAAAGTTGTTGAAAATATTAAGAAGTGCGAGTACTTCTCATTACAGATGGACCAATCCACGGATGTTTCTAAGAGTGCCCAATTTATAGCATTTGCAAGATACACTACTGGACATGGTATTATAGAAGATATTTTATTTTGTATACTATTAGAGGTCAATACCACCGAAAAATTTTTATTCGAGATTTTCAGGCGAAGTACTAGAAGTACGAGAATGAGTGGGCAAAACGCGTTGCTATATGCACCGATGGCGCCGAAGCTATGACAGGATATCGATGTGGTCTTATTGTCAGAGTAAAAGAGAAAATGCCAAATGCTACATGGTTACACTGTTTTTTACATCGAGAAGCCCTTGCAACAAACTATTTGCCTTCTGAATTGGATGGCGGTCTGAAAAATGTTATTAAAGTGGTAAATTCTATCAAGGGACAAGCATTACAGACTCGTATTTTTCGAAAAATTTGTGAAGATATGGATTTTTTATACGCAAATTTATTTATCTCGCGGAAGTAAGTTGGTTTTCGAAGGGTAACGTCTTGAAAAGAGTTTTCTGCTTTAAAGTAGAACTTTTGATGTATCTGCAAGATGAGGAACCGGAATACTAGAACATATTTTCCAATTCCGCTTGGCTTCTTAGGCTGGCCTTCTTTGCTGATATTTTCGAGCATTTAACCGATTTGAATAGCAGTTTGCAAACCCGCGATATTAACATAATAACAGCCACGGACAAAATTAACAGATTTATAAAGAAATTTGATTTCTGGTCGATTTCACTTGGAAAAAGAAGTTTGATCATTCCAGTCCGTTCAAGTCCTCATGGAAGACTTAGTTAAGGATGATAATATGATAAATTCTGACTTGTTTGCAGATATGCAGGTTAGTTAGTAAAGAAATTCAAAATAGTTATGTGACTTTTGTTTCTCGCCTATGACTGCCATCAAAGCCAAAGTAAGAAATCGTTTCGAACTTAATAATGATATTATTGTGTGTGTATCGAATATAGAGCCCAGATTTGAAAAGCAAGTTCCTGAAAAACAGGCACATACATCGCATTAATGTATTTACTTTGTAACTTTTTATGTTTACAGCTATTTATGTTTAGGTTTCTGCATTTATTAAAAATTTTAATATTTTAAGTTTGATTTATTTTTGTTTACTTTTTGAAAAGGCAGACATAAATGCCATGAAAAGGTGTTTTGTTTTATTTTGGAAATCCTCCTGCTACACTTCTAACAGTATATCGCAACCCCCCAGGGGTCTTTGGAAACCAATGGACTACACAGTGCAAAATTCGCAATATATAGGCTAACGCCTTGCTTGTTATGCAATTTATTTTTTTTACTATTAACATGAGAAAACCTTATTGTTTACCTCATTTGTGTAATGAGAAGTAGTTCATTATTAACCTAGGTAAATAATAATAATTCATTATTTACCTAGGTTAATAAAGATAATGAAAATTATCAAAAAATATGAAAATCACTAGCCGCTGCCTCTCGAAGCTCAGGCGGAGTACAATTTTCCATTTCTAAATCACTGTCGCTTTGTTCGTTAAGATTCTCAGCCATATTTTAATATTTTATTGTAATACTTTTACTTAAAACCTTCCAATTATTTTAGAATAATGACGTTCATTGGAACCCATCAGTTTCAATTGTTTTATTCGTTGCCTTGATAACCGAGCCCCAGGCTACTTAATATTTCGATATGTTTGAATAATAGGGGAAATGGCTAATTTTAAAATAAAAATAAGATCTTTTGGTGTTAGTTCGGCTATTAGTAGTAAAAAAAATACTATATATACTTCGGTTGAGAAGGCAATTATTTACCTCGAAAATTATATCCTTCGGCGCTACGCGCCTCAGGATATAAAATTTCTCGGTAAATAATAGCTCACTTCTCAACCTAGGTATATAATATACTATTACTTGTTCCTTTTATTATTTATACATAGAAATGAAGCAAGAAACTAAAACATAATTGACATATAAGTAATTTTCCAGACCTAAACAACTTTATGCATTTTATTTTGAATTTTTATTTTTTTTTCAGGTTGTGTGTAGTGGACTACGTTTTTAGTTGTTGCTGATAGGGCCACATTAACCTCTTAAAATTAATTTTAACAATTATTATGTACACGTTCTTCTGAAGATACAAATGCAAATAATTAATATATGATATAGCGCACTTATAATCCAGAATACGGTTTATACAGGGTATCAGTAACGTACATTTGACGGCGTGTCGTTTCAGCAAGTAAACGTAAATTGAATTTGTAAAATCACCAAATGCAGGCTTAAGATACATTTAGTTCATATACTAGCCTAGCGATAATTAAATTGACCAGGGATTTATTTTAGCTCCTATAAAGTTGAAATTTTACATGATTTTGACACACAAAGCAAGTTAATTTATGTATTTGTACAATGTGAGAACTAAGATGGCAAATTTTTAGAAAATTGTTCTCTGGAGCAACGAAGCTACATTTATCCAAGATAAATACTAATATTGTTTACTAGTGGTACGAGAAACATTTACATTATGTTTGTAACGTAGTGTTATCTTAAATGTTTGCCCAATAACTGTAAGGAAGACTAATCAGACATTTTGCAATTCTACAATTTTGATTTATTTTTATTTGCCTAATCGATTCCCAACAGGATGGGTTTGAGTTTATGGAACACGCTGTGTATAACAAATTTATAGCGGATTATAGTAAAAAATAAATACGTTAGATAATTGTCTTTTAGATTCACTTGTCAATTTATCAGTCTTAACAATTAATTGGATTGACGAAGGTTAATAGAAGAACTATTAAATACGTATATTATTTTTTAATTTGTGGCATTATAATGCATATCAGCAATGGAGTAACAGATTTAAATTTAATTTATGCAAAATTGAATGTTACTTTATAAGCTTTTGTCAGGTGATCTATGAAAATGTATAATTGGTTGTATTACAAATATATCTAACTTTAGCACTCGCAAATACCTTCATATAACCAACCAACATATTAACACTTTGTTTACAAAATGGGTTTGCTTATAGGCAACCTTAAAGTCAGTGTTGTTCTGCTCACACAGTAAAGCCTCTGGCGCAGTGTTCTACTCTATTATCAGGTGGAGGTAATTTACAGCAGTAGCTAGTCATTACACCTGCGGTTGCTAGAATTAACGATAGTACTGAAATTCCGCATACTGCACCGGAAGTCATATCCGCTAAAGGGCTGCCAGGTTTCGGTTGCATGAACAGCAGCACTAGAAGTCCAGCGCAAGTAAGAAGGCTGAAAAGCGTGAGAATGATGTAACCTGCAAGAGAAAAAAATATATAAATAAATGTGTTAAGAAAAACAAGTTCCATTTATGCTGTAATTAAAATGCTGTTTTGCATTTTCTAGTATTTCATGCTTGGCAGTTTATTTTCTAGAATTTAGTGCTGTTTAGATACAATATTATCTTTTATAGTAAAAGATAAATGCAATTTACCGTCGGTAGCTTAAAAGCTGAAATTTATTTTTCATTAATAAATAGTTTCCGTTTCTGATTATCAATTTCCTTGCAGTTAGTAAGCGTGACATTTTAATTGGGGGAATGGATGAAAAAGCAAACAAAAAATAACATACCGGTCTATTTTAACATAATTTAGCTTATCTACCGTGACAAATCGGTTGGTTAGTTTTATTGGCGTAATTGTATGATATTCAAACAAAATCTATCCTTATATTCATTCCTCTTGGTACTTAGTTCTGCAAAAGCTACCTATTATGTATTTAATATTTGTCAGTTAACATACTGCTTACAATACTTTTACAGTTGCTTGTAATTTAAATTTATTAAAAAACTATTACTACATATTTTGTTACAAAAGTAAGTAATGACTGATGTTACAAGTGGTAGTAGCTCAGTTGGCAGAGCGTTCGCCTTCTCGGCAGAAGGTTTTAGATTCGATCCCCTAGTATTACCAGGCAAACCTCATGCAGAGGGCGCTAAACACAACTCACCACTTCTCGGCAGAAGGTCTTGGGTTCGATCCCCTAGTATTACCATGCAAACCTAATGCAGAGGGCGCTAAACACCACTCAAAAGTGGTGCGTAAGGGAAAACCTTAACGTTAATCCCTGTGAAATATTAGTATTACCCTTTACCAAGAAGAGAGACACAGGGGCATTTGACAACCTGACAATCTTTGGTGAAAGAATTCAGGTTAGCAAAACTGAACTGGAACATACTACTGAATATCATCTCAAACAAAGCGAAAATGGTTCTTATGATGGGTAGAGGCATGTTTGGTAAAAAGATGGTCCAATGGTACTACACTGCGATAGTTAGACCCATGATAGCGTATGGCACCTTGGTGCGGTGGCCTAAAGTAAAGCAAAAACAAGCATCACAAAACTAACCAGGATACAGAGACTGGCCTGTTTGTGTATATGTGGAGTCATGAACAGTACTCCAGCTGCATCTATGGAAGCTTTTCTGGGACTAAACCCTTTAGATTGGATTGGATTGGAGTGAAATCCACCGGCAACTGACACACCAGCCAGGAACGATATGGACACAAACGAATATAGGGAGTAGTAGAAGGTAACGCCATCCTTCAAATGGGTACCGACTGTATCCTTCCAGAGTATTCCTTTGACAAACCATTCACTGTGAGATATAATCGCAATGACTGGGTCCAAGGAACCCCACTTCAGCTGTCAGCTATCCCGGTACACAGACGGCAGCCGCACAACAGAAGGCACAGGGGCCGGAATATATGGCCAAAGACCAAAAGAGAAATAAGGCCACAGTCTTTCAAGCTGAAATCTTTGCAATATTGCAATGTATCCAGAAAAATTCAAAACGCGGGTATACTCAACAACGCATAAGCATTTTATCTGACAGTCAAGTGAGTTTAAAAGCACTTGAATCACCTCGATTTAATTCCAAATTAACGAGGGAATGTCTATACCTCTTGACATCCTTGTGTGAGAAGAACGCAGTTCAGCTCATATGGGTGCCAGGGCATGGGGGTAGAGGGAAACGAGAAAGCAGAGGCGACACCCTCTGTGGACTATGTGAAAAAGAGGAGGAAACAGCCTCACACATACTCTTTGACTGTACAGCACTTTATCGCAAGAGACAGCAACTATTCGGGGGAACACTTCGTGAAACAACCTTCACACATGAAGACGTCGTATAAAATATCCTGCAACTCGTTGAGGGCACAGATCTACTTTGAATGAATCGGGGGCGCACAAAAACCATAGACTCGAAGTGTAAATCGGCCTAACTAACCCACTTCAAAACCCTGCTATTAATTAATCAGTCAATCGATTACCTTGCAGCGTATAAAATTATTGTGCGGCGACCCATCACACACAATTCCCCAATCCGGCTGGCAACCGTGGGGTCTCAGTGCCTTCTCTAGAATTTTAACGGATTCAACGTTAAACTGTAGGTCCTACCTCAGCGCTGAGTAAAAGCATGTTGCAGAGATGAGACTGGTGCCCAGTAGGGGGATGAAAAGATCATTGTCGAATGTTACACCCCTTCTATGTGTGATCTAAGAAGTTACAATGTACAACATGCAATGTCGTAGAAACAATAAGAATTTTGGCTCATATCGGTTTTTGAACAGAAATTTCCATACTTATTGGTACGATGTCTATTTGAGGCTTTTAAAGAAAGTAAGATACAAAAGAACAATAAATAGGTAAATATCAAGAAATTGGATCATCATGTACTAGCAACAAATTAAATAAACAATAAACAGGAAAAATGTGTTTATTATAAATTTAGAAATGTCTTAAAATTTATGAGTATTGGGCTTCAAATGGTTGCGAAACAAAAAAGAGAGTTTTTTTATAGATAACAGATTCTACAAATGACAGTGCCGAAAGTTATAAACTTGTGGAATATGTTTCCTAATGTAATCGATTCAAATTCAAAAAAATTATTTTCGCTAGTTGTCCATTTCATAGAGGTAGAGATATTTATTTATTGTTTACTACTGCTATAAAGTAATTTAATTAGTCGATTTTGATTAGTTACAAATTTGGTAATTTATTGTTCTAATGGTGACCATGATAAAATTTATTTTTGGCGGTACTGCATTTGCTGTTGTTAATAAAATGCGTTCCCCTTTGGTTTTGAAGACTGTAATGTTTAGCGACTGTAGTTGGACACGTTTGTTGATTTATAATTTACAACTAATTCAAACCTAATGCTACTGACTAAATATGCAATAAATATTGAATTATGACAATCACTACTACTACTACTACTACTAGAAAGTGCTCCTATCGAAAATAAACCTATATTTTTCCATTTCACATTTTGGATTTATTCTAAGAAATAATTTTCCTAATAAATAAAGGATTGGTAGAAAGTAAAAAAAAGTTATTTAAGAATGAAGGGCGGTAATAAGTTATCCAAGACCGGTAGAAATGCATTTAATGCCCGAGTTATTTATTAAATTGGTTTACGATCACAAAAATAAAATAAAAATGAAAAAATTATAAATAATATTTTCTAATCATGTTACCTTTGATTTGATTGTTACCATCTGTTGCTACGGAGTTTAAAGAGTAATGTGTTCCGAAGTGTATGGTTACCTCCCATTGTTTACTTATCGCCCATGGGTTGTAAACACAACTTACATCCTTATTTATGGTGTATTCCAGTTTTCAGAATAGGAATCATCGTAATGATTTTCATGCTGTATTTTTGCAAACGATTTAATATTTATTCACTATCGCTACTATTTTTCCTAACAACGTGTACTATTTTATATTCTATCACATCGTCTTGTTTATTTATCCGAAAACCAACCAAACTTACATTATAGCTTAAATCGATTTAAGACTTGTGTGAGATACAATAATTTCTAATTCGTATGACTACGTACAGGTATGTGGTGGTAGCTCAGTTGGTAAAGGGCTCGTTTTCTGAGTAAAACGTCGATTCTGGCTTGGGTTCGAAATCTAAGCATTATTATGTAAATTTATAGAAATTTTGTCTGGAACTCACCACACACAATTTCCCAATCCGGTTTGCAACCGTGGGATCTTAATGCTAAAAACCTCCTTTGGAATTTCTGTCGTTCGTGTTTCTGCCGTAGCGCTGAGGAGGAACACGTGGTAGAGAAGAGGCCTACGCCCACCAGTGGGACAAAAAGACTGTCAACAATGATGATGATGATGATCATGATGACGACTACGTACACATTTAGTATAGACTAATTTCACACACTAGTTGAAATTTTTGGTCTTTCCCGCGTTTGGCAAGAGCTCTGAAAAGCTGGTTTTATGATCTAATTAATGTAATAACAATAAACATAATCTTTTATGTGGCATATCATTTCGGACCTGACCAAGTTATTTTATCGAACTTTTAGGTCTAACTAAAGTATAAACAAAAAGGATAGTTATATCGCATACGAATTTTGCAAAAAAATTTGTGTGTCTAAACATGTGGCCACCATTGCAATTATTTAAAAACAGTACAGGATGATTTAATATTGCTTGGACGGATTGAGTGATGAAAATATCCAAATATTTTATTACACAGAGTTATGCAGAGCCATACACTGCACATCTTAAAAATAGGGTGCTACGTAAAAAAAAGACGACACTTATATATTTTTAAATAGAACACCTTGTATAGTTCTACATTTATTAGTTACTCATCAGTGGGGGATTAAAATAATATTGATTGTGGTGGTCTAACTTTAACAGTTTCTGTTATATACAGTTGCTTTGACAAATATTTATATAATTCCGTTGTTTCCTGTTGTAGTATTGAGTAATAAAGCATTGTGTGAATAGCGATTACCCTGTGCAGTACGTCACCTTGTGGTTTAAGACACAAAATAGTTTTGAAGACTGGGGATGAAACATTTTGTTGAGTGCATTGCAACTAATGATATCCACTAACTTCCGTTAAATATTATTATAAACAATTGATATATTATTACACATTATTTTATTCTTCCATTGTAAAGGAATTGTTAAATACAGGGTGCTTAAAAATTGCACAGCTGCGAGGTGACTCCCTAAATCATTTTAAGAAAAACAGTTCGGATGGACATGGTTCCGAAAACACTTCGTTACGGAGTTACAGCTCTTTGAAAGTACACTTATCTGAACACTTATTTTGATAACTTCGACAGCGGTTGCATTAACGTAACGATATTATTTACATACATTTCGAACAGTTCTGCTAAATTGAAAACATACCATCAATTAAATGAGCAAACTTTATTATTTAATAAATTGTAGTAATAACTGAGGTTTGTTATTAATTACTAACTGTTTTTTGTCTTTGTGTATTTTTGTATGGCAAATAGAATTTTACACACAGAAATACATGAAAACGTGTATATATGGAAAATAGCGTTACTTAAATGCAGTTATCATACACAAGATATCATAAATTGTGACCGGATAGGTATAACTTCAAACAGCTGTAACAATGCAGGGGAGCGTTTTTGAACTCACGCCCATAGAAACATTTTCCTTGAAAAGACTTAGCGAACTACGTATGGAAGGTTATTTGTCGGTGTAATTTTTAATTATCCCGTATATAAGACTTTCTATTTAACAATGCTTTATTGGGCATTTTTTCACACAGCAACATGTAGAATCAAGAATATTTTTAACATGTGCGACTTACGGAATATAAAAGTCATTTAATCACAATCAGCCGGCTTCGGTGGTCTGGTGGTTAGCACATTTGCCCTTAGATGCAAGGGATGCGGGTTCAAATCGGACCCAGGTCGCTGAGTTTTTTCTGGCGGGGAAGAAATCTGAAAGTTCGCGTTTTGTCGGATAAGAAGTAATGCGTAGGTCTCGCCCCCCTGCGGTGTGCGACACGTTAGATCAGATAGGCAAAAGTAACAGTTAGGTTGTACAATGGGCCAAATGTGAAAAGAGATGCTTGGAAAACCGCGTCCTAGATCTCGCTCAATCACAATACCCATACATACATACATTAATCGCAATCGCCCGCTCTTGCACTGTTAGATCACCCTGTATATTTTGATTATTGCATATGATTGGAAGAGAAAAGATGTAATAGCTTAGGAAAATGCAGCAATGGACGGACTCAACAGCAGAACAACTCCACCAAGCCGCCAGAGATTGAAAAAAATATATCGAATTAACGCCTGAATCTGGTAAGACACTGTAACGTGCGATTTCTTACGCCTGGTTGTTTGGCATTTAAATTTTCAATACAGCATTTTGGATTGCATATATACATTTTTGACTCAGTTTTGGCCGTGTGGAAGTTTCGTGTCATTTACTCGTGTATTTCCGGTTCAGGAAATGGTGAATTTTTGGGTTTTTCGTTTAAAACATAACTATACGAGTTCTCATAGAAGATGCACGTGTTTTGAGTTAATTTAGAAGTCGTATTAAGACTTAGAAATTTTTCCGATTTAAATTTTCAAGACACATTTGGGAAGTTCTTAGGCATCGATAGTTGATGTGAGTTCCCGGGAGTTGATTCCAATTTGTGTGCAATTCTTTTGAGAGAGTTCTTTTCGCCAGTTAACATCTTTTGGTAAGCATGGAAAATCCAAATTTCTCTTGTGTCACTTCTAAGACTATTGAAATTATTTAGGCGGAATTGACTGGGGCTAGAATTGACAGAATTAACAGTCATTTGTGAAAAATCGAAGAGATCCTGTGGGTTCGAGACAAGCGGAATTATCTGCAGTGCAGCGAACGAGTACAACAGGTGTAAATTGAGATACGAGATCACAGGTGTGTCAATTCTTTAAACATTCAATTTTCACATATTATTTCGAGGATACGAGGGATTCCGGAAAAATTTTAGTTTAATAGCAAGAAATCATAGTAAAACTTGTAATTGTATATTTAAACTGGTAACAAGGCTAAGTACACTTTAAGTAGTGAATGTTTAACCTCAATTGACTTTGTATTTTGTAAATATTGGTGATAATTTTCGTTGAAATTTTGGAAATAATTGTTAAATGGTCAACAGTATAATTAAATTTTCTTTTATTGTTTGAAACTCAGTTTGAAAGGGGGAATAGTGCGGAAATTTAAATCTTGATTAATAGAGAGACGATACCATTACCATTATAGCGGTAATTATACATCTGGGTATTTAACTCGCGAGGCCTCGAGGAATCTAAAAATACTTAGCGGGTTGATCGTGAATGTCATTAAGATTGGAAGTGAAATAAATGCTTCAAGTCTGGATATCATTTCGCATTATTGCGTTCCCGATATATTAAGAATCTTGGTTTTTATTTGTTTACCGGAAGGTACTGTTAGCCATGATTGGTTAAATACTGTTATATATATATATATATATATAAATATATCGTTATTGGATACATATTTTAATTTTAATTCGTTGTGTTACAAAGATTGAATTGCGAATCTTCAGATAAATTGAAATTTGATAATTTATTGTTGTGTTTTATTGTGTCTTGGGTTAACATAATTTACTTGGGGATAAATTGAGCAGTTACTGAAGCAAGGTAAGTTTGAACTCCAGGAAGGTTCCTGTTTACCTCGTGTTATATTTCAAGAACGAAGGATATTTGAAACAGGTGGCGCCTAGGCTTATCCAACCCCTTTGCCTGCAAATTTAATTTTCCTAAAACCAAGCCAACCAAGATGATACAATACCATCAACTGCAGTTTTCATTTTAGCATTATGGCTTACTTTTCAGTGAATACATAAAAGTTACACATTACTGTAAAAACTATTTTTACGTATTTTCTGGAAACGCAATAAAATATTAATATAATTAATATAATCCGGTTATCCGGAAAGTAACACAAACGCATAAAAGGCATATTTATAAATTTGGTGTCAGCTTGCATACAAGATTGCTTCTGCGTCCCGGTAGCTTAAATTAAAAAATAAATACTTGTTCGTATGTTTCAATCAACCTTGTATATTAATAAATTTGTAGATTATTTTTATTTGCTGTGCTATAAATTAATTAAAATAATACTTTAAAATTGTCACTAGAAAATATGATTAAAATGTGCTGTACTTACCAGACATGTAATTTCGATTCGGCAACCAGTAATAGTGATTACGGGATCGACATCCAAGGAAACCGAGTACAAGACAAGCAAATCCCGCAACAATTCCAAAATCCAAGAAATACAGTCTACCCATTATAGATATCATGTAGAAGCACAAACAAGAAGTAAGTCCGCCACAAAGTAACATCATAACAGCGGCAACGGTTAAAGTAGCATGAACAGGTTGTTTACTTCCACTTATGTTCATCCAAGACTCGGATTTATTGGAAACGGTCGTTTCACTGTACACTGATTGCACAGGACTGGAACAAATTGGTGCCACTATCGCGGTGTGTCTCTTGTCTTGGTTGATTTGGCGAGTTGAAAGGGCGTAGTTCAGCTTTTGTTGAGCCTTTGGTGTTTTTTCGCGCGTTATTTTCCGGGGAGTTTTGATAGGAGTGACGAATGGGTCTGCAGAAGATGGAGATATCGGTTTTCTTGGGGAATGCGGAGACGTAATTTTTTGAGGGGTTCGTGAGTAATGAGTTTGTAATTTTTTAGGCGGTGTGGCGAGTAATTCGTGCAATTTCTGAGTTGCATAAGCATTTGGCGGCTTCCTTGAAACTGTGGGTGAAGTAACCCTTCTAATTTGTGGCAAAGTATCAATATTTTGTGGCCAACGTTCTTCATACATTGTTCGGTGTGGTTGTTCGTAGTTGTCATCGTCAATGGAATCAATATATTCGTATCGTCTGTTTTGATTTGGTTTAACATATTGTTTACAGTTTTGACTGGAATTTACATTACATGTTTCGTACCGTCCTTTGTTCGTTGTAAGTTCCGTTTCCTCTTCCATTGGTATAACCGCATATCTGTGAATTCTTCTGTTTCCTAATTCAAATTCTTCGTCGTGGTAATTATTCCTTGGCAGCGACTGGTTATGATTCGGGTCTTGCGTTTGCATTTGTATGTATTCATACCTATTTTTCTGATATTTTGGAATGTTGCGTGGAATATCTTCTTCAATCGCAGGGACTACTGCATATCTGTTACTCTGTTGTTCATATTTTCTCGGTTGATGTTGGTTATCATTTTGTGGAACGCAGGCGTATCTTGACGTGTTGCCATTTTTATTATCGTTAGACGAATGAACCACTACAATATTCTTCTGCTTTACTAAACCAGAATCATCAACAATCATTTCTTCATAGAAGTCCTGTTCTTGGTAATCTTCATTGTTGATATATTTTGCCGGTTTCGGTCCAGGTTTCGGAGGCAAATTTTCACGCACTTTTGGGAGTAAACTATCCACTACACAAATTGGAGACTGGGCACCCACCGGCGACTGCCGAATACAGTTTTGATTTTGACCTCTTTGAGGACTTAATCCTTTTCGAGGACTTCTACCCGGTTGTTGAGCGTAATTGTAGAATTCGCTTTGCTGACAAAACGCCGGATTTGAGTAAAAATTTTGGTGCGAATTGTTAGCCATTTTTAAATGTCCATGTTGTTATCACTATTTGCACAATGGTGTTTAAATGGGCAAAAACCGTTGGTGTGTGTATTCTAGCGGGCTTGTGTATAACGACTGGTGCCTGCTGGAGGTGGGTTGTTCGTAACGGTAGACTGGGGACAGCAGCTGCATATGTCTAACGTCATATGTTAGCATGGGGTAGATACCATAGACGTACGCATAAAGATGCAATTTTATTTTCGCTCTTTACAAGTGTTTGTTATACTTTATTTTAATTTAACTGGTAAATATGTCATACTGTTTAATTAGAAAAAAATTACATAACGAGATATTTTTAAATCAGATAATTAACTCTTACCGTTTATTAATTTCTGAATATATTTAATTGTAACTTATCTAAACTAGATATTAGGAAATATGTCATCACACACTAATTTATTGAAACGCACAAAAAGTTGTTGCAAAACTATTGAAATTCCATCCATTCCTGCCTAAAAATTGTCGCAGAACTGTCTGGAGTACAAGTTACAATTCACAGAATAAATAGTAATTTATGTTTAAGAACCATCACAAGAATAATGTCAGAAAATAACAAAATTGATCACGATAAGGAATAAATTTCTAATATTTTAAATTGAATTTATATTAATGTTGGTGGAAACAAAAAAAACCACAACCTCCTACTACAACTAAAAAACGTATACAGTATACAGCTACAGTTCTACATTTGCATACAAATGGCAATGAAACAAGCTCCTGCAATTAGAAACCTATTTTATTAACCACAATCTTAAACAAAATATTAGAAAAAATAATAATAGTTTGTGGCACAGGAGATACTAAAATACAAGATCTTCTTAATCTATCAGTTTGGTTTCAGAGAGGGGATATCAACAAAATATTCTGTTCGTACAGTAACGTTCAAAATTCATAAAACACTTGACGAAAATGACGCTCAATCTGGACATTTTTGGATATTGCTAAGGTTTCTGATATTGTCAGTGATCAACAGATATTACAAGTGCTGGATGATTTGGGCTTTAGAGGAATCTTATAAGAACTTATGAAAAGTTAGTTGACTAACATAACATGAACTATTAAAATAGATTTTGTTCTCAGTGACAATATATTATGGGGTTTCTTAAGGCACATTTTTCGGACCTATACTTTTACGCTGTATGTGATTTACATAAATTGCGAACCTGATGATTACTAGCTTCGCAGATGAAACTTTGATGTCATGTAGAGGTATTTCATAAATTTCGTATTTAAAAAAACAATTGATACTTTAAATTATAGGTTATTAACGAGAACGTATGATAAAAACAATCTAAATTTGTGAATTTTGAAGTTATAGGAATTCATTGCCATAATAACATATAATGATTTTTCAAAACTAGGTTTTCTAAGGAAACTATATATTTATCAGATATCTATAGAAAATTATATATTATGATTTTTCAATCACTACGTAACAGTACTAAACTTGAAAGGTTGACGAAGAAGATCACCATGATTACATAACAATATAACAATTTGGTCGAAAAAATTATTTTATTTACTATCATACAAGGTATTGAGAAATGCGGTAACTTTAACCACGTTGTAGCTGAGGTTTATTTACCAATCCTATAATTTGTAATCTAATACATTTCGTTTGTTTCTTGTTCCGATTTTCAAAACTTCTTGTTTTTGAATTTAGTTTAATAAACTTTAGCAATTAGTGTATACGTAGAAAACAAAATCGTTAAACTAAGTTTTTTCACAGCTGCTAAACTAGTTTTCTATTTTCCAAAAAAAGGTCCTCACAATTTTATTCGTAAATCAAAAATTATTTAACAGAGTTTCGAATAGAAACAACAATTTAAATACATACAATTTCCAAAAGTTTACACTAAATTTTTCACTTCTAAGCCTGATTTCATTCGCTTTTTGCAATCAGCTGTAAAGTTTTCTTGATTGGAAATTAAGCTTGAACTGTTAGCTTTCCAAAACAAGTTTATCAATATTGGACAAGAAACAGAAAAGTTATTTACATTTTAGTGAATAGAAGTAAAAATATTTTGAAGTGCCATATCTCCGTAACGGTCCCGAATTTGAAAAAAAAACGTACAAGGTGATTTAAGGGTTTTGCACATGTTTAGAATCACCCTGTATATGTTGAATCTTATTATTAAGGAAATAAAAGGAAGTTGCACATTTAATGTACTTAAAAATCACAAAAAAAATATTTTTAGCATAATACTTGATTTGTTTTATTTATTAGAAAATTAAAAAATACAAATTAATAAGCATGTGCTGTTGCATGGCTGTTTATTAAGTTTTGGTTTATAATGGGATTTATATAAATAATATACATTTTCTATTTTCTATTTGGTATATATTTAATAAATTAAAAAATACAAATTAATAAGTATGTGCTGTTGCGTGGCTGTTTATTCAATTTTGGTTTATATTTTTGATTTTTATAAACAATATACATTTTTTATTTTCTTTTTTAATATATTTTATAAATTAAAACATACAAATTAATAAGGATGTGCTGTTGCATGGTTGTTTATTCAATTATTGTTTATATTTCTGATTTATATAAACAATATACATTTTTTATTTTCTATT
>JABXWE010025799.1:0-13827 GCA_014611495.1 Limonius californicus
GCCATTTGTTTTATAATTTGAAATAAATACAGGTTTAAGTTAAAATAGTCATTAAATTGACAATTATAAGAGTTTATGTTACTAGTAGTGAAAAACAAAGTATATACACTTCGGTAGAAAAGTCTTATAGCCCTCGGGCCTTACATCCCTCGGCGCTACGCGCCTCGGGATCTAAACTTAGCCCTCGGGCTATAATAGTAGACTTTTCTACCTTGGTGTATAATATACTATTTCGTATGCCAAAACCGCGATTCTGATGATGATGCATAAAAAGTGTATTATAATTAAAGTTTATAACAAGTAACCCCTGCGCTGTAACAACTAACACCACTTGCGGGGTCAGTTGTTACAATTTTAGTTTTAAATAAAAATTTATTTTTTCACTTTATTGTTTCATTTTCGTGAAACTTTCCAATTGAATAAGATAAAAGAAGGTTCACTTTAAGTCTTCCCCCATATAGAAATAATATACAATTATATGAGGAGTTGAAAATAATTCTGAAGTCAAAACTGTAACAAGTAACAACAACAAGTTTCGTAATTTTTGCAGAAGTTAATTGAATTTGATACATTTTTATTAACCCTTAAATTATAAAATAGGACTAACTGTTTTACAATATCTACGGGTACACACGCGTAGGTACACATTTTGTAAATTAAGTTTGATGGATTTTTGGTGTATAAACGAATATTTCCTGAATATATCAAAATCTTTTTCAGCAAATTAATACTATCTCTAAACTTAGGATATGCTAAAATAAAATTAAAAGCGATGTGCTAAATTGTTTTACTAACAAAGGTTTGTAATAAAATATAAACCAGTTCTTCTGCGTTGGTGCAGTTACACATAGTACTGCGAGCAAGTTGGCTGCCGAGCAAGTGAATGGCGAGCAACTGTCTTGGCGAGCATCTTTTCCAGTAATCGGCAATTGAGCAATCGATGGCGAGTAAGTGGTGACGAGCAAATGACGTAGACCTAGACCTAGACCTTTGTTCGTATAAATGGCATTTAGGTGAGAGAAGCAACTTGTTTTATTGTTTCAACATTTCGAAACCAGATTAAACATTGATATTCGAACATCTCCCATACAATGTTCAGTTTCAAATCTAGAAAACTTTCAAGTAAATTTGGAAACACTATTGGGCACAAGTTAAATGTAAAAAACATTTGATCTATTTTACATACATGATTATTGTATGCATTTTGACATAACAGTGTACGTGCGAGAAGTGTTATTGTTGATCCCATCTAGAAAATGGCATTGATTTTATTATTTTATAGTTAACAGGGTGGCGGACAAGTGCGAATACTGGTCAAACAGCATCCAAAGCTAAACAACAAACACTTGGATGGGTGACCGAAATTTTCGCTCACACGCTGCAACCCGCGGTGCCTCGAAGAGTATCTAAAACCGTCGGTTCCCTTGGGTTAGTGCCCACGTCACTAACTACCTTACACAAGGTTCAAGTGGCAGCCGGGTGAGGAACTGTCTTTGGGTATCCCCGAAATCATTTCCCACACGCAATTTATTTATTTATTATAAGTCTTTATATACAAATTACACATTATTGCCTAAACAACACCTATATGGTATTAGTTTTAGCACTAATATTTAAAGTGTGTGTAAAATTCATTCAAAAACCATTACAGGTATAATTGATGTTCTTACCAAAATATTTCTTGTGATCGAAAATTTACCGTCATTACTAGTAAACCGTTTTTACGAGGGCAACCTTTTAAGTTTTTAGAAACGATCAATAGGTGGCGCTATTGAGATGCGTCATTCCTTTTTTCGTAAAATTTGACATTTGCTATTGTGAAAACAGTGGCAGCTTAGACATTGAACTAGTAGTTTGTTTACAGTGAGCGTTTAAAAAACAATTTTGTGGGAAAATGGAAATTTCACGTGAACGTTTTCGTTGGATGATTTGTTACGATTTTAGTAAAGGTCTAACTCAACATCAATGCATAGATTCGCTTCCTTCAACTTGTGGTAATGGAGCACCATCGGAATAGACGGTTTACAATGGGTTTGCAGAATTTCGTCGTGGTCGTGCGTCCGTCAATGATGAATTTCGTTTGTTTACAGTGAGCGTTTAAAAGAAACAATTTTGTGAAACAAATGGAAATTTCACGTAAAGATTTCCGTTGGATGATTTTTTACGATTTTAGTAAAGGCCTAACTCAACAACAATGCATTGAATCGCTTCGATCAACTTCTGGTAATGAAGCGTCATCTGAAAAGACTGTTTACAATTGGTTTACAGAATTTCCTCGTGGTCGTGCGTCCGTCAGTGATGAATTTAGTGAAGGTCGACCAAAATCGGCTGTTAAAGAAAAACATGCTGTGCTCGACATGATTGAAGAAGATCGGCATGTAAATATATTCATACAAACCGGAAACTAAGCAACAATTCACTGTTTGGGTATTCCAAGATGAACCGAATCCCACAAAAGTTGTTCGTTCACGAAGCACTTCTAAGAAAATGATCGCTTGCTTCTTCGGTTGTACTGAACATGTCGCAACTATTCGTTTAGAAGATCGAAGAACAGTCAAACTCTGAATGGTATACAACAATTTCTTTGCCAGAAGTCATCGACGAAATCAGAAAAAAACAACCGAAATCGTTGTATCATTCTTCATCATGACGATGCCAGCTCTCGCGCAGCACGTCAAACAATTGATTATTTGAAGGAGAAAAACATATAATTAATGTCTCATTGCTCGTATTCATCTGATTTGTCGCCTAAAGACTTATTTGTGCGATACCAACTTTAGAGTGGAAAAAATGTTTCGAGAATTGGTTTGAACGCATGCAAAAGTGTAGATATCTTAAAGGCTGATATTTTGAAAAGCAATAAAACAGCTTGTTCTACAAATTTTTTCTTTCCTACTTTTTGTAAAAACTTAAGAGGCTGCCCTCGTATACATATCAAAACATTATCATCTGATAATATCCGTAAATTAATGAAGCTTGCTATTCTGTTAAGAAAATCATTGCGTTTGTACAATTTCTTTCTTTTGATGTAAATTCTAAAACATGTTGAAACAGAATTTTTTTGCATCCTTGGTTTAATGCCATTTTTAATAACATTTTCTGAATCTCAATGGAACAAAATAGTTATTGCTGTTCCATTAATAAACTTTTACTTTATAATGTTTTTCGTATTTTTCAAAGTTTTGGCATCTGGAAAGATTCAAAATATGTTCCTCTAAAGAATTTTTCTGGATGTTGCGCCTTAGAATTGCTGCAATTATTTTAGAGCATGTGTGTAATTACTGTTGAAGACAAAAGCATTAATAGTAATTTTTTAATTTTATGGCCTCCGTTTAATATAAAAACATTTCAAATCTAGAGTGAACGCGAAAAATGTCGCTAATACTGTTTTTCTTCAAGATAGTTTGCTTTGGAATATATTTTTTTTATTGCACACGCAGTTGATACTGCATTCATATAATTTTCTGCATAATTCTGCTTATGCAATTAAGTTTGAGTAACTGTAATCGTTTCTACGGTATTCAGTGTTCAGTGTGTTCCTTCTTTATTAATCCATGTGAAATAATAATAAGGTTATGTTTTACCTGTAAATATTTAGTCCTACTTTTTGAGCAACCATCCTAGTCTGTCATTTTTCACTACGTATAAAAAATTCTCGTCCTGTCCCGGGTTTTCTGTTAGGAAAAGGGCCCCGAAATCTATTTTGCAGACTTTTACTAATCCCGTACGCGATTGTCACCTTTTTGCACATAACATGGGTATCCCCCAGTGACGGTGACTATTATTGCTGTATCCTGAGGCGAGCAGGATGGATCATCGGTGTAGATATGTCCACAAGTCCCTCGGGAGCGCTAGGGGTGCCCCGGGCCAGCAAATCGAGTGCACTACGAGCCAATCGCTTTATCTGTCAGCCATCGAACCCCTGCTCTTGAAATTGAGTAATGCGAGTGTGCTAGTTGTCCTACGTGCCTGTAAATTACGTCGGTTTGTGCGATTCATGATGATACCGATTTAGGTTGAAAGTTAATTATGGTTTTTGAAGCATCCCTTAAACCCCATTCGAATGGTGGGTACATGGCCGTTAATAATGTCCGAAGTTTTAAGCCCGCGAAGCTGAGGAATACTCATCGAAATTACTTAAACTGTTTTTACAGGGTGGAATTAAAAAGTAAATGGGCATTCAAAACCCGGAAAGAAATAAGCAAATTGAATCTGTTAACAACGTTGTTATTGTCTTCACATTTGTCCCTACTTCAAAAAGCACAGAAATTATGAGAACTTACTGTTTGAGAATAACTGAGAGTGGTGTTAATGCCTATGATACCGTATTTTCAACCAAACAAATTGAGCACATCTAAGAAAGGTATTTTCTTATGATATTATAGGTATTGCGAAGGTTTCTTCAGAAAGTTTATTGTGATTTTTCTCAAAGAGAGATTGTATTTAGAAATTCTGAGTATATGGTCGCCAATAGAACAGATCTTTCAAGGACACATGTGTTAAAAATGCATTAATTTTATTAAAATTACATAAAATGTTTGTTTTCAATGTTACTTACTTTACTCAATCGGAATCCTTACTGGGCCTGCAGATCTGCCATCTTTCGTGGTCTTTATTGCGTCGATGATTTCTTTTTTAGAGATTCTGCCTATCATTTCTCTTTCAGCATCTCTCCTTCTTTGGGCTTTTTCTGTTTCTCTGTATTGGTCTCGATCTCTACTTAACATTTTCTTGTAATGTTGTTGGCACAACAGGCTCAATTTTTGTTAGTTGTATTTGAGTTCTATGTTGTCTATTATGTTTCAACTTCCTAATTGTTTTCCAAGGTTCCTTCGTTCTAGTGCCACCTATGTAATTCTCGATTTTTTTATATCTTTCAATCCAGGTCTCGTTCTTGGCTTTAACTACTTTCTTTTTTTACTATCTGTTTGTTATAGCATACTGTTTTCTATCCTCCGGATCTTGACTCATTAACCACTTGTGGTCGTACCTTCTTTTCTCAGCTACTAATTTTTCTACGTCAGTTTTCCGCCGTCTTTCATTTTCCACTTAATTCGCGACTCTGGTAACGCTTCCATGGTCGCGTTGTGAATCGACTACTTTGTCCTTTTGTTCTTTTCTCGTTCGTGGGTTTAGGTCTCCCATCAGAATTATTTTCTTTCTATTTCCCCTGCTGTTAAGAAGTTCTGTCATGTCACTTTCACTTTCACACTCGTCCTTTACTGTAGCAATTGAATCGTCTGTGGGTCCGTAAGCTGCAATCAGTGCTATATCATATCCCCATATTTCAATTTTATTTGCAACTTCATTATCCTCTCGTTGATTTCTTCCCAGTGCTTATATTCTTCTTTGTTGCTACTGCTACATCACCTCTAGCGCTTTTAGGCATGCATTTAGAATTTTTAGCTGAACCTTTAAATAAAGGGTTTTCTATGAATGGGGTGCTGGCCGATTGTACAACCCCCAACCTGGAGGATCATGGTTATCTTCTGTCAGGTTTCCTTCCCTTAGCCTTTGATGCGCCAACATCTGGCTGCAAGGTAACACCTTAGAGGATAGATAATGAAAATAGAGACCCTTAGCCCTCGAATACCTTAATAACATCGGGATCAATAGAACAAGTGTTGGTCAAGTGAGACCCGATAGGAAAGATGAAAGAGAAGGGATTGATGAGATGGAGCAAAACCCAGTTAGGGTGCCTCGGAGTCGCCAGTCCCGTACTCACTAGGTGTGAGCACCAGAGGGAATTCCGATTGAGTTAGTGAAAAATGGCCTCGATTGCCTAGTAGAAGTATTGGTTAAAATATTTAATAAATGCCTCGTAGATGGTGAATTAGTACCACAGGAATGGAAAGAGGCATATATAGTACCAATTTACAAAAATGGTAAAAAGACGGACTGCGACAATTATAAGGGAATTAGCATACTATCCACAATCGGAAGGCTGTGTGGGAAAATCATCAAAGCAAGAACGGAAAGAGATATAGACATAGGTGAAGGTGGTTTTACCGCAGGAAGATCTTCAATAGACAACGTATTTGTTTCGCGTCAGTTAATAGAAAAAACGAAGAAGTAGAGACAGGAAGATTCATATGGTCTTTGTTGATTTAAAAAAGGCTTTCGAACCAGTATCTCTGCTAAAATTATTCGAAGTGTTAAAAGAAAGTGGTACACACAAAAAATATATTAGGACGATCAGAGACGTGCACAACGACGCGTAAAATAAAGTGGAAATAGGAAATATTGTATTAGATAGTTTGAAGACCACAAAAGGACTACGACAGCGTTGCTGTCTCTCTCCAGCTTGTTTAAACTTTACATGAAGGAAGCGCTAAAAGAATAGCATGCAAAGTGCAGACCAATGGGAGTACAAATATATGACGAAATCCTACATACGCTCCTATTTGCTGATGCTCAAGTACTTGCAGCTTAGGACGACGAAGATATCCAGTATATGTTACGATAATTAACGGAAATCTATGCAAAATGGGGTTTAAAAATAACTTTCAAAAACCAAATAAATAGCAATAAGAGAACAAGGGCATGATCTGGATATCTCGGGGTAATCATATCAGAAGAAGGAAACTGCCAAAAAGGAATAACCAGTAGGATAATCCAAGGTAAACAGGTTACACAGAAGCTGAATTTGCTGGCTCAAGGATCTACGCAAAGAAACAAAAGAACGATTATACAGTACCATAGTAAAGAGTATCCTAACATATAGCTTAGAAACATGGATTATCACTAAACGAAACAAAGACAGACTCTTAGCGACAGAAATGTCGATAACTTATTAATCTTTTGGCGCTGAGTTTACTGCTATTCTATGCAGAATTGTCTGCAAGCATTTCTATCCTTCGTTCTTCCTACTGCTTCTTCTCCGTAGATTCTTCTGTTTTTAAGGGCTGTAATTATATCATCATCCCAGGTTTACCTCTTTGTCGCTTTACATGAGTTTTGAAATTCCAAACTGCTTTGCAGATTCTATTATTTAAACTTTATCAGTTTTGCGTTTATATCCACTGTTTGGTAGCCAACTTTCACTACTGTTTCGTTTTTTTTTTTCATTATATGTTAAGTAAGAATTTTCGTAAATTTCTGCGTTTTTCGTTTGTTTATTAAGTACCGTCATTTTGGAACGCCAGTTATCCATTACCAACATACATTTATTCTTAGCTGCATGGAAAGCTTTCTTAATTTTTGCTTCGGCCTTTAATTGACAACTCTTCCCCTTCCTTTAAGTTTTTACCTTACCTTCTATGACAATGTCAATCCCCGTTCTCTTTATCGAAATTTTCAAGTGGTGGCTTTGTTTCTAGCAGTCTCTATGTTAGGTTCCGCTTACCGGCCTTCAGGCTCTTTATCATTCTGCTCTATTTCTCTTTAGTTCCGCGAGCAATTCTTAAGGTAATTTATCTCTGCTGTGATTTTTTGCAACTCGTCTCGTACTGGATCGGGCGATTTCATTATCCTTGGTGTTTCTGGACGTCACTTCCTCAGATAAGAGGAAGTGTCCTTGCTTCCCCTATTGCTCTTCGTTTTGTTAACTTTACTTTCAGAGTTATTGGGCTTAAATGTTATAATAAGCGGATTTTAAAAATTCGCAAACATCACTTTAAAAGTTTACATCGATTTGAATGAACTTCCAGGGAACATGCGCGGTATTGTCTGCTGGATTCCGGCTTGTTTATAATAACGGGAAGATTGTTCATTGATTTATTGTTTTATTTAATAGAATTTGTATCTTTCCTCGTTTCTGAAATTACAATCGTGTCTATGGTGAAATATTTTCGTAAATATATAAATCAGTGTAGTATAAGACAGTCTAACCATACTGTTTCGACCATTTTCAATAACCTTATCAACCATTTAGGCACAGAGATCAGTAATATTTGTTCTATATCCTTCAGAAAGTTTTATGAGCGCTGAAGAACTTTATATGAGTTTCTTCTGAAATCAAGTTCAAGTGACATAACAGCTTAATTAAGAATAATAAGTTGGTACAACGAAATTCTTTTGACTGTAAACAGGATTATTTGTTACAGAACGTTTTATGGTGATTACAAGCAATATCATATCAGAGATATACGAAAGGTAAAGTTCCAAATATAAGTGAAGTAAATTATTTTAACTTAAAAAAACATGTTTACACAGGACACAATTTGTTCTCGTGGTCCGTGAGTGTCTTATCTTCTTCTCGAGTGCTTTTGTCTCTTACGAGACGTAACGACCTTCATGCCTGTCTACGCATTTTAAACTACCACAGACATAGAGGACCTACAGCTTAACGTGGGCTCCGAACCACTGAAAGTGTAAGCACTTCTACTCCAGAGAAGATTTATTGGGCAGAATATCTTGCTGATTTGCCATTAGAAGTTAAAGGCGTTGATTCCTAACCCACGACCGGCTCCCTATGTATCTCAAAAATATTATTATACCCAGATATTCGAACAGTAAAGTTTCAGCATCTTTTTATAGGCATCAAAATGGTCTTATGAGTAAAACGAATTTTCTGATTTAGGTAGAATGCTAGTATCTAAAGGCACTTAACAAATAAGTTACAGTAATCCATTCCTCGTAGTGGAAGCAAAAGTTTCAGAAAAATAAAACACAAGTCTCCTCCACAAAAATATATGTACAATACCCTCTATGCCGATGTGGTTGAATAATAGAAATTACGATGGAATTCTGCTTTATTTATTTTTGATAATTATATATTCATTAATGTTATTGTTTTTTGTCCAGCATGCCATAACTCCTATTTTTTTAAGTACCAAATATTTTAGGACTGATTCATACGTCTACAAAAAATATTGTAAATTCTCGTAGAGAAAATTTTATCCCAATTTCAAATATGTGAAAATATACAGACTGTAGAAAAGGATCTAATAATCAAACTGGATTGTAAATGGCAGTGTGACCTATACATATACAGCCACTATCAAAAATATTAAACGATATTTAGAAATTGCTTATGTAAGTATATATAATTTTTGTAAAAATTACAATTTGTAGTGTAGAGTGTAGAACATTGCTAGGAACGTCGTTTTCTGTAAAGTCCCGTTATAAAAAAAAACGTTAATTTTCCCTAAAAATTCCCCTAAAATATTTTTAAAATGTTGTTAATTTGACCTGTCAGTTCAAATTAATGCCATAATAAAGTAAAATCTAAAATGAAACAAAAATACATCTAGCTGAGATCACAAACCAGCAAAACAGCGTTGCGCCGATACTGTCTTCCCAGATACTTTTAATTGCGATATAACGCATTTACAAATTAGTTTGTGTTAACTGCTATCGATTGGAGCCATCGCTATTTTGCTTAGATTAATTTGCGAAGTATCACCACTATATGTAATCGTGACATGATACAACGAGAGTTTAAATGGGTTGACGTCTTGCAGCACTAGACTTCAATGTTTGAAAATAAAAGTAGTTGTATCTTCGACATTTTTATTCTTTAGTTCTTAAATGTCGTCACTTCCAGCAGTGGGTATTTCTAATTAGAATCCACTTTTAGTATATTGTGATTACTCAAACATGAACAATTAATTTTCCAACGCTAAATCTAAACGGAGGGTAGGTATAGATAAGAAAGCGACGAATGAAACCTTTTACCGATCCCTTCCAAAGAACTTCACGTACTCGTTTACCACGTTTTCTGGTGATAAAATTTGTTTAACCTGATATCTTTGTATAACAGTGACTTACAGCCTTGTGAATCAAATAATTAAAGTCTTATATTTGCGATTTATATCAGTTTTAACTGTCCCTACAAGGAAACATTGTTTAAAAAATAATCCTACTATACGCAGTGTATTTTAATGTTGATTGGTTTTTCTGCCTTTCACAGAGTTCACTTCCAGTATGTCACTAGTGGTCAAAAAATGTTTTTCAAGATTGATAACGGAATGATCTCTGAAATACAGAAACTATTCCTACCTTACGACTGCACTGTGTAAATTAATTTCGAGTTGAAATATATGTGAGCTCTCAGTTATATAAAATAAAAAGTGTGACAGAAATTAATGTATTAAGCTTAGCTGTCTGATATGTTGCACAAGAGGGTGTAGTTTAGAGCTTAAACTTTGCTCCCAATAACTAGAAAGCTCGTTTCCAAACTGCACACGTGAAATTTTCAATTTTTCATGAAGAAACGTTTACTTTGTTTAAAAGCAAAAGCTTATAATATCGATTTTATAATTATTTTATATTCGTAGTAATTGGTAATTCACCGCTACGGTTAAACTGGCGAATTTAGTTTCCTCGGTTAAATTAAAGTTTTGCGCGCGCCAGTTGAAAAGTTGAATTATGGATGAACTTTGCGACCTTCTTTCCAGATTGAGAAAGCGCCTCTTAATCTGGACAAGTACTGACATGTTTGTAATTGCTTTCTGTACATATGAAATCAGATGGACTCTATTTTAAAATCCTTATTCGCTATGCACAGCAAACTATTCTATTCACTGTATAATGAAAATCGTCTGGGAATGGGAATTCGTACGTCACTAACACTGATGAAGGCAGTATTTAATTTATCCAAAGTTTAGCGAAACACACGTATCATCCAACAAAACAGGAATTCTTAAAATGTGGAATCCCGGGGATCGACGAGTTAATATTCAGAAGTCCGAAAGCTATTTTCAAACTAAAATATAATTTATGATTTAACTTCATTAGGAAAATATGACATTACAAAGTTGGCATATTCGGCAGATTATTTTTTTATAATGAACTAAATTAAGCTTGCAAGAGGCATCAGTGCATATTTTGAAAGTCCAAGATAAATAAGAAGCATTTTTTTTAAGAATCGTGGAGTTGCCAAAGGCAACTCCAAGATTCCCATCCCACCCAGCTTATCCCGGCTCAGCACATATCGTGCTATTCACAGGTCTAACATGCCCCACCCTTGAAAAACCCCATGCGCCAGACACCACAAACACCCTGGGACAGTGCAGTGCTCAGGATTCGAACCTGAGCGACTTTGGTAGAATAACCCGAAGCCAAGCGCTACGGACATTACTCTACCGCGGTCCCCGGTCCCCATAGAAGCATTAATAGAGATAAATAAATCGACTAAGAAAAACTTAATTTTAAGCAGAATAGTCGTACCGAAATCGGTTGTATGTCGAACCAGATTTACACATACATATTTCAAACACTGAACCAGTATTGCACAACTAGTAGCAAGAAAACAACACCGTCCTTCGCAAAGAAAACAAGCAAAATTTTATTTTTTCTTCAATCGGATTTAAAGTGCTAAAACTGAATGATTTGTTGATAGTCGTTGGTAGGTAACCACAACTGAGCGGACGAAAAGGCGACCTAGTCCGGAAAGTAAATATTTTCATCTAGCCTGTTGTCAACGTTGAGGTTAGCGAACATATGCACCATTTTTAATATACCCCATTTTCATTTTTCTCCATAATAGTACAAGGCTTTTCCATAATATTTATTCGTCTGCTTCTTAAATTGGCTTATTAACAACCCCAATATACGTCGTTAATTTAGTTTGTAATCATAGGTTAGTTCGCACATGTTGTTATGTGTCAACCTTGCTTCGAACTTTGTAAGTTTCTTCAGTTTTAAGGAATTTAGGGGATATTCTCTGAAGTTTTAGATGGGTTGGGTGGGTGGAATGTCCTGGAATGTACATCTCAGACAGGACTGCCTCTTGAGCTATTAGCCGTGCAAGTTGTGGGTTGCTGGTAAAAGCGCGGAAGTGATTTAAGATTGTGGAATCTTCATGCTTCGTGGATTATTTAAATCATCCTTACCTACAAGAGAATTTAGTTGGTTTTCTGCGAATTATTTTGGTGTTTTTCTAAATTTTCATTGGGTCTAACCCAGATTAATTAAACACTTTTCCAAAAAAATTGATACGTTACCCGCCGCATGCTATGTGGAGTCTCGGAGGACCGTTTTCCGACCAATCAGCCTGTCTCGTTCACCCATAGCTTTCGGTTTCTACGTGCTTTTCGAAGTTAGAAACAACCAGCTACCGAAGGGAAGGTTCGAGCTTCTAACTTCCGAAAACGTTGTCAAAAGGAGGCTACCGGGACTGCTAGTCCAGCTTAATGCCTCAGCTGCCGCGTCGTCCATAATCGTGTTCAAAAGGCTCCAGGAACAACCCAGCCCAGATAGAAAGTCTTATTTCCCAATTTTCCTTCTTCTCTATCTTTCTGCGGCCGCATACCGATACTGTGTTTGTTTGTATTTTTAACTTTTTGGGATTATCTGACGTTTTGAAAATTATTATGCGTTGGCGACTAGTCACTTACTTTCAGTAGATGCAGTCAGCTTCATTTTCACCTGTTCTTGTAACTGCACATTGACTGTCCGTTGCTTATTTGCCTCTTCTTCATTGCTTAAACTTTCTTTATAGTATTCCACCCATCTATCTAGTATTTCTTTTTCTCCACTAATTATCTTGCCATCGTTATCCTTGTATACTGACATTTTTTTATGTGTACCCGTTTCTGATTCATTTTGCTGTCTTATAGAACTTCCGCGCTTCTTGTTTATTATAGTTCTTCTATAGTGCCTCTATTTGTTTCATCTGCTGTTGTCTTTTCTTTTGTCTGCATATCTTACTTACGTTCTTATTTGCTTCTCTGTATTCTTTCATGATATCATCCGTCCTATTTTTCGGCATTTTCATTTTCGCCTTTGTTGTTACTTTTATGGCTTCATGGATTTGCTCGTCAAGTATTCTTTTTCTTCGCGGCTTCTTCTTCACTTTGTCGTTCATTTCCTGTTTAATGATTTTCTTGATATTTTCCCATACCGAATCGATTTCCGCTCTTGATGATATTCGTTCTAATTTCTCTTGGATTCTCTTTTCATACTCTTTCTGTACTTTTTCTTTCTGCAGTTGTTCTATAGTATAATTGGAAATACCTTCTTGCTTCTTTTTTCCTTCTTGGAAACTACTGCTCGAACTTGACTCTGACTAAGAAGTGTTCGCTTCCCATTTCTGCTCCTCTTCTAGATCTTACATCCTTTATCACTGGCATACGTTTTTCTTCAATTATAACACTTGACCAATTTGGTTTGTGGTATTCCCATCTGGGGAAATCCGCGTGCCCTTGATACATTTCTTTGTGAAATAAATATGTCATTTTGTCTTTTAATCTTCTTTGCAGCTTCTTTAGAAATAACCAATTGCTGTGTGACTAAGTACACTTAAAGTAGGACCAAACTTTTAGTAGCGGCTGTTTAAATCCCTACTCAAATGCGATTACCAGTCAGCAGGTAGCATGTAATTTCTGAACAATAACGTTGGTGCTTGTTGGTGTATGGTCAGGGCCGCCTTTAACTTTCTTGGCAATGGCAGTAACATCTGACGTTGCAACTTTTTATTGAAACTGACTATAATTATAACATATGTTACAAAATATTATAATAAAAGTATCTAGGTAAGATTACATTACAATTACCGGAGGACCGGCCATCTTTACCTGAATATTGTTAAATATCTTGACATTATAATGAGTGCTGTTGTCCACTAACGATGTTGGCAATAATGTTAAATTTGTTTTGCAATATCATTTGCAAAAATTGCGTGGAATACATTGTTAAGGTTGAACAGAAGTATGCTCCAAAATATTAAAAACCTTGAGTAATTAATTTAGGAGCTGATTCATCTTCTGATACCTCAGAATTTAATGACATTTAATCTGAGTAAATTAAACAAATAAAATAAAATATAGATTTGCGTTTAATAATATTAGAAAAGCGTGTCAAATGTGCATAATATGTAATTTAAAAATAAAGTGATATTTTAAGCATTTATAGTTGTAGGTATAACATATTTATTTATCCATT